>CABFVX010004849.1:7710-32296 GCA_902151425.1 Timema shepardi
ATAATCACATGTTTATAAGCTGACGACTTTCGCACGTCCATCTTAGACTCTGCCTTAAACTATGAGTGAAGAATGACCATGGGCACGGGACGGATCCTGGATAGCTCAGTGGTAAGAGCATTGGCGTACTAAGCCGAAGGTCCCGGGTTCGATTCTCGTGTCCAGGTGTCATTTTTCAATTTTCAGAATATGATATCTAAGAGGGAATATCCCCACTAAAATGCATTAACAATAGTTTCGGCTATTTGTTTCATTAATATATGCAATATCCTGTACAATTATATATATATAATTGTCGAATGGCTGCAAAAATGCCAACTACCGAGTCGCTAATGGCTGCGTTGTCTGATGGCTGTGATCTTATATAATCACATGTTTATAAGCTGACGACTTTCGCACGTCCATCTTAGACTCTGCCTTAAACTATGAGTGAAGAATGACCATGGGCACGAGACGAATCCTGGATAGCTCAGTGGTAAGAGCATTGGCTTACGAGAGCCCCTCGGGGCTGGTGTTAATGTCCATCCCATTGTGATTCCCCATGTTTTTATTCATGTTTTTATATGTACGTTTACAAAAAAGAAAATAATAAATACCTAACAAACAAACAAACATTGGCTTACTAAGCCGAAGGTCCCGGGTTCGATTCCCGTGTCCAGGTGTCATTTTTCAATTTTCAGAATATGATAAGTAGGTTTTGTTCTGTATTTAGTCTCGATTCACACTTGAGGCGTGTCAAGTCTAACCAAGAAACTTGCCTTAAGAGGGAACTCCCACCAAATATCTAAAATACTTGTACTACTAACCTCCTTAAATTTGATGGTAGTTATTATTTAATAGATTTGTAAATTTTTCTCCTATTAAAATAAAGGTTGTTTGTTACAACAAAATTTATTTGGTTTCTGTAAATCCAGCCATTAAAAAGATATTAAATATTGAACTTAAACATTTTAAATAATTTTTATGATTTTTCTTCCATGGTTACGCCCAAAATACCTTTTCAAAAATGTGATGTCTCTGTTTCCAAAAAGATTGTCCCTTTGGCTATTTCCTTTATATTTTAGATTTTTTTTAAATATTAAAATATGTATTTTATTAATAATTTGAACAAGGGTCGTATTTAAAAAAAAACTATATTTATTGATTACATATTTTCTTAAGTTTATTTTTAAACAATTATTATTCCACCCTCTCCATGATTGAATACCTTTTCACCTGACTAGTTTTCTGAACCAGTACATCAAGTGTTGTATTTTTTAGAAGAGAATATCGTTGTTTTTATATTTGAGTCTACCGGCCGGTTGCTGTGAGTGTCTATTGAAGCCATTTCCTCCACCGCTCAACGACCCGATAGCTCTCCTCACAGTTCCATGAGGGTTATGTTGCACAACTGTCGTCCCAAACTGGTTTTCAAATAGACATTCTTCAGTGAGAATAGTTTTAATGTTTTTGTTTGTTTTTTTTTACTCTAAAAATGTAATACATTTTAAGTAGTAGTATTTTATATATTTAGTCCATGTGCGAATAGTTTTTTTGTGTTAATATATTTGTGATTGTTTCAAACAAATTTCAAATTTACCAAGTTTCACTAAGTAAACTAGTTTGAGACTTCTGCGCTAGGGTTCCGGGGTTCAATCCTCGGTCCCAGAACAGATTTATCTTATTGCCAAACCCTTCCTTCAACTCTTACAAGACTTGTATTAATCACAACTTGTGAATGTGTGGAATGCCAGGCCTCCACAGTGATCTCACAATCACCCTACCATTGCACATTAGTGTAAGTGTGTATAAACGAAAGAGTAGTAATACGTGGTGCTAATGATAATAATATAATTAAAACAGTGCCCATGGGGAACAAAAAACCACCACCCTCTAAAGTACAAAACTCAAAACAAATAAATTAAATAGCTATTCCTCGGTAAGTGTTAGAATTTAAATTGTATTTATATCTAATATGAAACAGGTATTTATATTACCTAACAGTATATACATCTTCACTCCTAATAGTTTAATAATAGTAATAATAAACCCATATTATTTCATTTATAACTTTTGATTAGAAATATTAATAGTTTATTTCATGAAACGTAGGAACTAGAACTATTAAGTTCGTAAGAAAATGTTTTCATAAATCACAACACTAATAAATATTTTAAAGAGAATTTTATCGAACAGTTATTAAATAGATCTGAATCGTTGGAGGCGCGAGGTAAGTTTCAGGATCATGTTTGGTTTGCTCGTGGCTGGAAGTTATGGGTTCAAATATTAGCCTCGTGGACCAAGGGCTGTTCTTCCCTAAGTGTTTATCCACGCTTACTTCACGCAAATGCGGATGCGCTTACTTTAATATATATTTCTCTTAGCTCTATTCCGTTATTATAATTAAAATGTGTATAACACAGATGGATAGTAGCAAGGCCGGATTAATGACAATAATTGGTTTGGTGTTAACGTCTTAATTTAATTATTTGAATTTTTATTGCGTGGGTAAGGAACGGGTCAACTACTAGTTTTATTTATTTGTTGTATTTAACGTGCGCTTTATGAACCAAATGCTTATATAAGCACAAGAATTTCTATGAGTGAGATCGAAAGGACCTAACAATTTAGCCGGGAAAGGTATTTTCATAAATCTTACAAGGTTATCTTACATGCCACAATCAACATGGGACATGGGGGCTTTACTTTCCCTCCAAAAGAAGTTATGCTATGAATTGTTATCACTCGAAAGAAATCCTTTGACCCCGGCGGGGTTTTAACCCACGAACACCGGGTCTTGAGGCGAGCACTTTACTCCAAGACCAGTGAAGTCGACCAAACTGCTAGCACTATTATATGATTGAATGCTAAAGTATAAAGATAGCGCCACAAACACACAAAAAAATTGTTCGAGAATAGGAATAAAAAATCTCAACTAAAATCATTCATGGCTGCACTAGAGAGCACGTAAACTAAATGCAAGGCTCATTTAGTCTAGCCTACTGGCAACGGGGAGATCGGGGTTCAATTCGCAGCCGGTCATTCTCGAGATATTTTTTCTAAATGTTATTCTTTTATTTCTATATGCAAGTACAGGTACATTTTACCTACATTCCAACTTCATAACCCCTATCCTATCAACGGAAGTAAATGTGTATAGTCCGAACGGTTAGTAAGGCTATGAGCTAAAAGCTAAAGTCGAAGAACGTCGAGCAGGACCTTATCTAGGGTGCTGTACTCCTTATAGAAACCAGAGAAAACCGTAATAAAATGCCAAATAGCTATTTGTGCTAACTTGTATGATTTTTTTTCATCTGCATATTATTTTTCTCATAAAAAAAAACTTTACACGAGCGTAAAATCACCACTCCTCTTTTGATTAGAAAAGATTTCAAATAAATATTGTCAATAGAAATAGTGTGTTTGTTTATTTCCAAGAGATTCTTAAATATTTTATTCCTATAAACTCATTAGGTAAATACAAATATTTATTGTGATTTAAAAAAGTAAACTAAAGATCAGGGATAAAGTTAAAGGGTGTTAAATTAGTGAAGAACATTCTTTAAATAACGGCTGTTTCCATAAGCTACGAGATTTTTTAAAATAGTATATTGACTTTGTGTTAACATTTATGACCAATTCCCCTTTTTAATTTATTGTTTTGCAAACTTTGTGCATTTTTATGTATTTGAAATACCAATTTTGTGTTGAAAACTACAAATATGTTTTATGTAACATACAGTTTTTGTTTTGACAAATGCTGTAGGCCTACATTTTTATTAATTTATTTTAAACAAATATTATTTAAGCAAAGTTATTTTTTGCCACTACATGAACGTCATTGTTCAACGCTCGGTTTATTTATCTGACCATAACATAATAACTGTCCAGATAGCTATACATTCTTTTGTGACTAAATATTATATTGTGTTTACTGGGAAGGGGGCTTGAGAAGAAACTGATTTCAAATAATGGTTTAGGGTGAAATCATCTCACATATATAATTTACTAGCAGGCTGATCCATTCTTTGTACTATATCAAACTAATCAAATTAGGACGTTCAACATCCGGCTGCTAGCATTTATATAATTCCTCCTTGCACAATACCAAGCTAACTATGGCAATCATAATTTAAATTTCACGCTTAGCTTACACTCATACATTTGAAATTGTAACACTTATCTTATTCTCTGGAGTAGTCCCCCTATCTTTTCCCCAAATTTCAATTTTCTAATCGAGTTAAAACGTCTTTCTTATTTTGACTCCCTGCCCTAAATCCTGGAGCCCTGTTTTGAAATTCCAAATTTCGTCAATTTTCCTTGGTAAATGAGATGGTCCTTCTAAAGATCTTCAAAATTTCAATTTTTCATCCTATCTCACTCAAAGGGGCTTAACTTTTTCTGAACACACACCTAAACTCACTTTTATTTTTTATATGTCACTAGCATGAATACAGCTTTGCCCTGGAGAATAGTTTAGGGTAACTAAAAAGATTAAAAAGGGTAAAAATTAAATCAAATTAATATTTAAGGGTTATGTAATAAGTTAAAAATAAGGTTTGAGTATATAAAAGGGGTACTAAGGGGAAAGTGACGGACAAACGGCATTGCGGGAACCATGTTTTTGGTTTCAGGGGGTCATGAAACGTTGACATTTATCGAAATTTCAAGTTAGATTTTTTTGACTATCACAATACTAGTTAGTATTATTATTATTATTATTATTAGCCCCACGTCTTACTACCCGTTCGGGTTATACGCACTTACGCTAATGTGTAATGGTAGGGTGATTGTGAGATGAAATGGAGGACCTACAGTTTAACGTGGAATCCGAACCACGGTGGAGGCCTGGCATTCCCCACATTCACAAGATGTATTGTCAGAGGTGAAGGAAGGGACTAGTTAGTAGATCTAGATCGTTCCTTGTATTTGTTTTTGTTATTTTTAACAGTAAATAAGGTAGTTTTAACTCGATATTTATCTGGCTTTGGCCTTGCATACAATATATCGAATCTAGTATGAATATGCTTTTTTTTTCAATAGGAAATTCAGGGGTTATTTTAATGTGTAGAGCATTTATCTCTTTTGAAATATAAATCGTAAACCTGGTTTTGAAAGGTGTCTTATGCACTCGACACATCTTTAATGCTCTTTATTTTAACAATCACATAATTATTAATGTATTTATTAAACTAGTATTGAGTCTTGGGGGAGACCAACTCCCAGTTTTCCCTCTATCGGGTGCGCCACTGACCTATATATACAGATATTAGGTAATATATATATATATATATATATATATATATACACACACACACACACACACGAGTATATAATACCCAAGGAAGAACCAACAGAGAATTCTGCATTAGTCTCTTTTTTGTGATATAGCTTCAATTCGAGGAAACACTCAAATTTTCTATGTTAATAGACTGTCATTTATAAATGATCAGAACTACAATATATCTATTAAAATAGCTAAATATTTTGTTTTTGTTTAAAAACATTTTTGACAGTATTTTATTTTGTGATAAATTATCGGAAAACTATCACTTTATAAACATTTTCACGTAAATTAAAATGTAAAGTACTACACAATCTGACATACTTTATCATTTAGTAGCTATCCAAGAGTTGTTTTACTTCCATTCTATATTACAATTATGAATTAAATTCTCATAAATTTGTCGTCAGTAACCCATAACGGAATGTCTGTGCGGTTCGCTGTACCATTTATTTATTTTTTCAAACCTCTAAATACTTTTAAGCAAGATTGATCCTGCTAATTTTAAAGTATGGTGTTGGGAGTAAAGACTTGCCTACTTTGATGAGTTTTATTTAAATCTTTATATCAATTGTATAAAGCCAAAAATTACCTAACTCGATTGAGTATATACATTAATTTGGACACCATTCGCTTATAAATTGTGGGCAGGAGGAAGATCACAAACCAAACATGTTTGTGTCCTTGTATGTGTTTGCGTGTGTGTTCAAATATCTCACACACACACACACACACAAGTACGATTCTAGAATTGTTATTTTTAATTGTTTAACTTTGTAGAAATTCAAACCATTCTATTCTCAATGAATAGCTCTTATCTCAGGCTTGAAAAAAACCCAGGCTATTTAAAAAAGAAATTGGGCTATATTAGGTTTTATTGGGTTAGTTGTGGTGTGATTAAAGATATTATGTATGTTATCTGATTTAACCAATCATTCAAACATAATAATTAGTGCCTAGACTGTTATTTTACAATGAAAATAACGTCCACGCCTAACAATAATATTATATTTTAGAAATAATTTTTTTTAAGGAATTAAAACAATAAACAATGGCTAACAAAATTCAAAATAAAACTTTCATGCAATCATGTTAGTAAAATGTGGTTCTTAGAATAGAATGTTTTAAATTTAAATTGTATGTGTATTCTTTAAAATATTCAATTATATTAGTTTGATCTAGTCCTATGTTAGTATGTTTAATTCCATTTCCAATCTATCTACATTTTTATTTTTAAGTAGTTAATCATATTTTAAATATTGACGTTTTGTGTGCACCGAGCTCAAAAAGGTGAAGCTTATAATTCTGTCTGTTTGTACCAGGAGCTTAAGCCAAAACGGTTTTATGGATTTTGTCCGAACTAAACATTTTGATGTTATATGGTCGTTCATATCTCGAGGTCAAATCGTAATTTTGATTATAGCTCTAAAATTGAAGATAGTTTACAAGTGATCTGTGAAAATTGTAAGTAGCTATTAACTATTGTGTTAAAATTCTACACCTGGGGAGTGCTCTACATAATAAATAAAAAGGGGGGGGGGAATTTATGATAAAAATATTAACATAAGGATAGTTAGCTGATGAGTTATGAATGATTTTGGGATAATTAAAGTTTTTAGAAAATGGGCTCTTAAAATTGTATGCTAAATGTTTGCCTTGGGAATGTTTTTCATGATAAATAACATTTTATACTTGTTTTTCAAAGAAAAATTCATTTTAAGATAGTATGGGCTCACTGATTACTGATTTTTGGCGAGTTGAACAATTTTTTTATATTGTGTCTTCAGAAATGAACCAATCTTGTTGATGAGCGTAAGGGGTACTTCATTAGCCAAGCATTAACGATTTTGTGAATATCCCACGGTGGTAGGTATTTAATTTAACATTTACTAAAGTTATACGTCAAATGATATGCTACTCAGATGTCACTTTTGAGGCATAGGATGAGCGTGGACAAAGTAATATTGTTCGACATTGACCTAAAACATAAACTATGATTATTTTCTAAACATACTTTCCATCATTTAAGCTGTTTTCATAATTTTGACTTATTTACTACAAATAAATTAGATGTGGATCTAGGAGTGTATAATCATAGGTAAAGGGACAATCCAATCCTCGAATACTTAAACATATTCGAGAAAATATATGATCTAAGATTCAAAACAAAGTAATCAAGCTTTAAATTGAATTTGTTTTAAAATTTGTATTTTGATTTTTAGTGGTTTTGCCCCAAGTAATTAAGGGACAATATTAACAACCAGGGCATAGGTAATTAATTTACTAATTAATTATTGTGTGTATATTTTATTGAATATATATCAAAAAAATATTTTTTTCTATTTTCTATTCAACTAAAGAATGATTGAAGAAAAATGAAAAATAAATAACTCTTTAAGATCACCCTTTTTTCGAAGATTGGGATTGATATTTAAATCCGAATATATATATATATATGTATACATACAAGAATAAGATTAATATATAAACCCTAATATATCTCTATACATATAGAGAGATAGAAAGAGAGACAGCGAGAGAGACAAGAGAGATTAGGATTTATATATGAAGATGAATCTTAGAAAACAGGGGGATTATAAATATAATGTATAGAGAGAGTGTGTCTTAAGCATAAATTAATATATATATATGTGTGGAGTGTGTGATTTCTTTGAGTTTTCAATAGAGACTTCGTAAGGTCTAAATTATACGGAGTTGTTAACGAACCGTCAGCTACGAATCTCTTGTCGACCTCTTAAAGTAATTTATTGCACAACTTTAAACAAGAATATAATTTTAAGTTATAAATAGTGATTCAATGATTTCAAATCATTGACCCGTTGGAACTCGTAAAACTGCAAACTTGCTATTTTATGTTTTTTGCGTACCATTGTTAAGGTAGAGTAATTAATGTGCGAGACTGAAATTTAGTATAACTAGACATTCATATGAGGTTAAAATTGTGCAATTAAATGGTAATGGCTAAATGTCCTTAACGCAGTATACAAGAACTAGAATGAGTAAAAGTGAAGGGTGAGTTAGAAGTGAGTGGCGTTGATTCGCAATCTAACAGGGTACGTTCGTGAAGACAGACCAATAGCAAGCAAATCAACGCCACTTCACTTCTAACTCACCCTTCACTTTCACTCATTCTCGTTCTTGCATGCGGACTTTAATGTTCGTCTGAATATGAAGTCTACCAGACCCTGCGTGGGGGAAAGAGGGGGAGGGGTGGGGGTTGAACAACCTGTTGACAGTCGTAGGCCTTCTGACGAGTGCGACAGCAAAACAATCTTTGGCCCCCCATCACAATCGTGCCCTAGTGCGAGGGACAATATAAACTGGTTCGAAACCATTCAATTATGTCGGCGCGGATCAACAGACATGTGACCCGCTTCGGTGGTCGTATAGTATAAGGTGTAATTATCGCAATAAATTGGATCAACAATGACGGGGAGATCAGGGTTTGAAAACTAGTCGGCTGCACTGAAAAGTTTCCCAATATGTTTCCACGCAAATGTGGAAATATATCCACTAAATTCTACCATCCAAACCCCTAACTCAATAGTAAAATTAAATGCTGACTGCCCGAACGGGTAGTAAGACCCGATGCACACACAAAAATAGAAAAGTGATTTAAGAGAATTCCCCCCACCCATTCCGACAACCCCTTCTAGTTCATTTAATGAGCGCTTTAGTTCCAGAGTGGTGGCTTTAAGCCGCATACCCGCACTGATGTACACACGGTCTAAGGGGGCAGTCGGGTCATTCCGTGTCAAATCAACACACTTTCAAACAATTTTTTTTTTTTAAATTGGCTATGTTATTGGCGCTTTAAAGATATGAGAAAATATAGATTTTAAGCTCTCTAACCTTACGTAAACAGAAGTTGGTGATCAAAGTTTACAAAAATTGACAGAAATTCGTTGTTCCAAACATATTTGATTGGCTGTAAAATTAGCTATTTGAATCCTAGATACATGAAATTACTCTCATTTTAAATCTCCTTTTATGCTCGTTAATTTGATATGAAACATAATATTAATTAAAAATTATAATCTCTTAGAGTTTTTGTAATATCTCAAATTCAACTTTTTAACAAACGGTGTTTTTTAAAATTAAAAGATACCCTTAAGGTGTTAGGCAGATGTTTGCCAAGTATTATTTTGAGACCTTCATGGAATTATGAGTTATATATAAACACAATTATTATAGTCACATCTTGGTTTTACTACAAATATGGCTTTATGCGCACGCGCACACACACACACACTAATAAATTCACACCTGTATTAAAGGTCTCATCAATTCTTAATATACATTGAACAAACACTATTGTGTTTAGTTATAAAAACAATAATGTGTGGAATGCAGGCCTCCACCGTGGTTCGGATTCTACGTTAAACTGTAGGTCCTCCCTTTCATCTCACAATCACCCTAACATTACACCTTAGCGTAAGTGCGTATAAATCGAACGGGTAGTAAGATGCTGTGCTAATAATAATAATAATAATAATAATAATAATAATAATAATAATAATAATAATAATAATAATAGAAAAACCATAAAACTATGAAATAATCTCAGATTTATCAGCATTTTAAAAGTTTGTTGCTTTAAAACAAAACACTTTTGAATATTCTTATAAAAGAAAATATCTACTTTAAAGTCTGTTCTTTGTATTTATTGTCATCCCAAAGATGTTTCTTTGCTGCTTTTTGTTTGAGAAACTTTTGTATCACTTCTTGAACTTCATATTCTGGCGAATTATAGGTTCGGCCCGTTTGTGTCTGAGGACTCACCTTACTCAGTATAGTGTCAGATTTTTAAAATTTAAAGTTCATTTGACTTGGTTGGGTATTTAAATTAAGGGAATGGTCATCCAGGGTGAATAAATGTTAATTTTACTTAGTTTTTATAATTTTTCTCCTAAACATAGCCAGGCTACCACTGATCAGAGTAAACTGCAACTACAAAGCCATTAATTTACTTGAAAAACAGTTTGGATTCAGTATAAAAGCATTCTTCAGTTGAAGTTGTTGCAAATGAGATTGGTTTGACCAGAAAGTGGAATAAAGGTGTGTAATTTGTGAGTAGTATGAATAGGTCTAGCAGTAGCAAAACGTCTCAATGTCTTCCTAAGGTACAACACAAAACTTTATTCCTGTAACATTGGTTTTGGCCCGCTCAAACAACGGGTGGGGTGTGATACTGGTCAGTGTGCGGTCGGGATTCAGAACTCCAACCATCCCATCAGTGGTGGATGTATCCTTAGCGGGTACAGTCCAAAATGCGTCCAAATTGCGAACACACCCAGCATGTTATGATCACCTAAATATCCAATGTCCAGATTTCGAACAATTAAAAGAGAAACTCGCGGAAATCCCTGCATGAGATTGGTGATACGGGTAGAAGAGGTTGCTGGTAGCACCCACCGCCCACCCGGACTTTCCTCCTGACCTGGCCTACCCTATAACCTAACCTAGCCCAACATAACCTAACCTGGAAATAATCGTGTGTGTGATTTAGTTAAATTAGGACTGACGAGGCACCCGTGGGCCGTCACTATTATCAGATTAGGGGCGGAATGGCATAGCAGCATGACTTATTCGCAATCTGGACTCCTCCCCATTTATAAAAAATCTCATGTTCGCAATCAAGACTGTTCAGAATCAGGTCACCTCACTGGCAAACCAGACAAGACGAGACTGAGCTTCAAAATAAAAACTTATAATATTATAACAATATATTACGGTAACTAGGCCTATATAACTTCAAATTTATACTTTTTTTATTCGAGACAAATATTTGTAATTTGTATTGAAAAATTTATTCAAATGTAAATTCGCAATGTCAAAGAAGCCCCCATGAAGTAATTTGTATGGTAGAATTCTAAAGCAGTCAGTTTGTTATTAACTTACTAATTAATGTAAATTAGCCCTTTATTAAGAAGTCGGAGTCGAAGGCTTGGCTTACCGACTTACAGTCCTGATCACCGATGCGGCAAGGAAGAATCTTGTTTGGTAGTGATTTCTAAGCATCTCTCAAGGCGTTTCAGTGGAGCGCCGAGACGCTTTGAAGACGTTCAGAAATCCAGAATGATAATATAAGTTATTCGTTACTTCAAACCACGGTTCAAGTCAAAATGGAGATGAACGGTATCAACATAGCTCGAGAGGGCTAGAAACCTTACATTTTGTGTTTGGTAGTAATTATTTTAAAAACATTAAATAAGCTCACTTATCAACTCTTTCCACGCGAAATTTTGGAGTTCTGAGACCAAATTAAATGATGATAAACATAGATAAAGCCTTCCTAAAACCAATAGAGTAATCCTTTAATAGAGAAGTAACAGAGTATGTTAATAATTGAGGATTGTTTTAGTGGTTTTGAAGCCTTAGAACTGCCATTTCCATAAAAAATATCGCAGTGTGAGGATATTTCCATTCAAGTAGGTGGGGATCTCAAATCTGTCCGGGTGATTTTCAACAAACAGTGATACTACAGTAGCCTCATGGCTAATTTGGTGCTGACTTCTGACAGTCAACATTTAGGTATATACCTAAATTTTGACCGTCAGAAGTGACAGCTGCTGAACACATGTTTTAGCAGATCATATGGTTCGGCGTAGGGATACATAATTTGGTCTGGTAACTTTTCAAAGCTTTCAACTGTCAGCAGTGTGTGTGTAGTTTACTCACATCTGCTCACTAAAATGTTGTCGTCTCTCTGTCTCTCTCACAGGTATACCGATGGTGGTTTTCCCTTGATAGTTTTACAATCCCCCACCAGTAAAATGGGAGTACATCTCCCCTTAAAATCTCCCTGTCTCCTCCCTATCCCGTAATTCAAATATGTATACAAACCGAACGAGTATAGCGAGACGAAGCGAAAACAATATCAACGAATGAAGTTAAGGGGAAGCAGTAAGGGTAGCCTTGAGGGTGTGCATCCGAAATAACGCGGAAGGATGATGAAAAAATCGCCCGTGAAGAGCCAGCTCCAAATCTCGTCAACGGTATTCGAGTGTAATTGCGAGTGTAACGCTTTATACCGTTCAGCCACCGATACGATTTTATACTAATCAAATAGAAATACGTTTTCATCAACACTCCTAATTTGATACGATAAAGAAATGGCCCAGAGAAAATTGCGCGTCCGATAATTTTCTAAATGAAGATTTGTGCTAAGGAATTTATTTTCCCCAGTGGTTTCTTTTAATTAAATACGCACTCGTGGTAGTTAAAGAAACGTTGCCGGGTTCATCATATTTCTAAACTTGCCCTCAAGTCGCTAGAATAGTCGAGCATAAATGCACTAACGTCAGAAACAAATTGGGTTTATAACGTTCCTGAGTGGAGCTATCCGGCAATAGGAAAACAAACAGGGGGGAGGAAAATAAAAATTATAATACAATGTGTTGTGACTTACCACTCTGACCCCCCCCCCCNATTGAATTATATCATTAAATTCAAAAATATACATTCTATGCTCCTGATCCAGTGACCTTTTGTTTCCCTGTAATTTTTGGTCTTAATGATCAACCAAAATATATGGATTTTTAGATTTTTTAGAGTGTAAAACTTTAGCTTCTAGGTTTACAGGTCTATGTATGTATGGGCTCATAGAAAATATTTGTGTGTTCATTTCAGGAAACATAAGACTCGTGTAATGTTAAAGGGTGTTTATATTTAACCTTAGCACAACAAATGATTGGCACTATATCATCTACCTATCCAGTGCCTTTATTTAGCATCCAACCGGGCATAAACCTAAAAAGGGTTATCTTTGGTTTTCATTTCTAGGAACCACATAACAGTGTTTGTACTCTGTTGTTACGCTATTTTTATGGTTTTACAACCATCTGAAAACAATAAGTCGTTATTTGGGTCATGTGACTGCCGATCGCATATTGCGGCCATTAACCGACTTTATGATCTCAGGCATACTAGTTCTTATCGCGTTTGCGGCGATATAAATAAATGCGTCCTTACGGCCAACCACACCAGCCTTGAGATGAACCTATTCAGTATACATTTATTTGCGTTGCAACGGAGATTTAAATTATGCGGCCCCAAATAAGTGTTTTAATATAGCCACCCATTTATTTATTTTATTTGGAGAAATAAAAAAAATCCCATTTGACGGAGAGATTAGGGTTCGAATCCCGGTCGGGTGTTCTGAGTGTTTTTTAAAAAAATATTTCCCCAATCTCCCTGAACACCAATTCGTTTACATTTTCTCAAAATTCAATCTAGGTCATCCTAACCCTATTATGGTGATTAAATGCGGATTGCCCAGACGATAGTAAGATGCGGTGCAAAAAAGTACATATCGCGTGCACATGTTCGCTGATCGAAATTCGTCCTCCTGGGTAAGTCAAGGTTATTATTTAGTAACTAACATAAAGTAGATCTGCCTACCCATAAAAAGTTGTCTTGAAGCAGATAAGACTGCCCACCTATAGAAATTTATCTTAAAGCAAACAGAAAGTTGGCTTGTCCTCTACCCAGAAAGGTGTATTCAAGCTAATCTCTCTCAAAGTTTCGGAAACTAATATTACAGTTTATTTTTGTTTTTCTCAACTAAATAGGCCAGGGATTAAAAGTAAGAGATATTAGTAGGCTTACCTTGACATATTATACTTTGGTATTATTGCGTAAGCTACGCAATAGTGGAACAAAGCAAGGTAGCAATCTTACCTTGACTGATTACATTATGGCCCCCTTTTGTAAGATGCACGATAGTGGAACAGAGCAAGGTAGCAATCTTACCTTGACTGATCACATTATGGCCCTTCCTTGTAAGATGCACCATAGTGGAACAGAGCAAGGTAGCAATCTTACCTTGACTGATCACATTATGGCCCTCTCTTGTAAGATGCACCATAGTGGAACAGAGCAAGGTAACAATCTTACTTTGAGTGATCATACTAAGGCCCTATTTTAAGCTAAGTCATAATTGAACAAAGCAAGATTCACTTGGTTTCTTTTCATGGTGATAGGAGGGTATACTTACTGTTCAATAATTAAAATTTATTAAATGGCCAGGCTTATACAGGATGAGGAGAAGGGGTTTGCTATTAGGTATTTGTCTTTCCCTATTTGACCCATCAAATGAGTTAAAATTCCTGTATTGTGTGAATCTTCAATGCTTTCAAAGTTTATCCTGACAATTTCAGATTGTTTATTTCGTATGTTTATTTATTTATTTTAGGTGTGAATTAATCACAGCGAACAATGGAGGTTTCACGATAAAAGTATGTCATGCGGTACTGAAATATCTACGTTTTTTTTAAGAGAACCAGGACAGATAAATGTATGATATGTTAGGTACATTGAGTGAAAAGTGTCCTTTCTACCCTACAGTCAAGAACTAGTTTGCTAGTTTAGGACAGGACATTTTAGCACTGAAGAACATCCTGGGAGACCAGTGAAAGTGACTTTCTGAAAATGTGGACACCATTCGCTCCATGATCTTGGAGAATCAAAGAACATCCAGTCATAAGATATCAAAAACTCTTGACATATCTTGGGAACGTGTAGGCTTCATCATCCATGAGCTGTTGAAAATTAAAAAGCTTACAGCCTAAATGCTTCAATGCTGACCAAAAGCGTGATCAAGTGTTTGCTTCAGTGGCCATTTTGAACAGTTTCAAGGGGGATGCTTTGGAATTTTTGAGCCGGCTTGTTACTGTGAGTGAAACTTGGGCATATATGTATGATCCGGAGACGAAAGAACAATTTAAAGAATGAAAACAGTGATTTCCTGCATCCACAAGTTCAGGATACAAAAGTCAGCAGTAATGGAGATGGAGATTGTTTTCTAGGACAAAGACAGAATCATGTTTGTACACTCATCACTGAAAACTGTTACATAATACTTTTGTACAACTCTAGCAGGAACTGGTCTCCAAACGTCGTGGAAAGCTTTCAAGAGGAGTGTTGTTTTCCAAGACAATGCTTATCCTCACACAGCAGAAATTAGTAGATCTACCCTTTGAAGTGCCCAAACACCCGGCACACTCAGCTAAATCGGCCTCTTATGACTATAACCCATGCCTTAACCTCAAGAAACACCTGAAGGGAACGAAATTGTTAAGCAGTTAAGAGATAAAATCTTCTGCTAATGACTGATTCGCAACGCAATCAGCAAACTTCTTTCTGGACGGGCTTAAAAGATTAGAGCAACTCACTGTAGTAATAAGTGCGTTGATCTCAAGGGGGAATTTGTTGAATAAATGATAAATTTCAAACCCGTAGCATTTCGTTTTCTTTACAAAGCCCAAAGACTTATTAAACCCCCCCCCACCACCATCCTACACCCTTCAGAGATGTTAAGTACGGTTATAGACACATCTAAATGCCATATTCTTTAAACCTCTGCTTTCTGCACACAACAGAAGCACATGCGTCAGAAAGAAACGGGACCGCATCGTTGGGCACGCTGACTAAATAAAAGTCAGCCTCCTTAAGTTTGGTTTGCCAGTGACGGGTAAGCCAGGGTTAAAATCGAATGTTTTTTTCACTTTCTATACACGCTAATGCAATATATTTTCTTCAAAACATTTAACTTCCTCATCTTTACCCCATTAGTGTAATTAAATAAGTATAGCCCAGAAGACACTGAGCAGAATATAATATTGGAATGGATGAACCTTTGTGGCACTGGTTCGTATCCCAGTTAGTTCTTGGTGGCGGTTGTCCCCTCCTGTCAACAACTTGCATAGCATGCAGCAACACGGTCAAGGTTCGACTTCCGACAGAACCAGTTCAGTGGCGGTTGGCGCAGGGGGTAAATGGGAGACTGCTCCGTGTAGAGCGCACTTAAAATGTTTCCAAGAGCATTCTGAGAGAAGGCATGTGAGGGGAGAAGAGGCGGAAAAACTTAACAAAATCAGGAAAATAGAAATGATCCTAAGGAGAAGAAAGAGAGGGAAAAATGTTCTGCCATAGAAGTGTCCAACCTTGTTTCATTTTCTCTGTATGGAAATTACACATATAAGTGAGACGCTCAGCTGTGATCACACATTCTGAGGCGTCAGTTTCTCAAAATACTAAATTTTAGATGACAGAGAGGTCATGGTTCGAACCTAGGCCAGGTGCACCAAGTAAGGTTTAGCAAGTGTGATTGTTCGCTGTAAGTTTCCCAACCACTCTCCAAGCGAATGCCAGTGTATTTACTTAAAACCTATCTTCCTTATCCCTATCACTTATATTAAACCATTAATAACAATTGTGTGAAACGTAATATAGTTAAAAATATGTAATCAAGATCATTATTAAGATGTAGGCTACAAAACAAGAGATCCGCATAGGCCATTTTTGTTAAGTAGTTATCTAAAGCTGTGGGGTTTTTTAATATAAAGAACGAGAAAAGTAGATATTATATATTTGACACAATTAGTCAAGAATTTTTATTTATTTATTACTAAAGATTATGTTTTAAGCAAACGTGTGAGGTTTGTGTTTTTGTTTTATCTCTATAAAATATATGCCTTCTCACGTTTGCTGCTATTTATGCCGAGATATTTGACGATTTAAAACACTAATGAAACATTATGCACACTAGAAAGGAGTTCTTATCTCAATACTAAGCGAGTAAAAAACACTAGTCCACTTGAATAACAAGACGACCTTGATCTGGTAATGTTCAGCTCGTGGTACCTAGCCAAGATTCGAACTCGAGTATTCACTAACCCATATCGCCTTCGGGTTAGCCATTTAAGAGGGCGGGCTGGCAAGATTATTTCGCCTATTCATTGTTAATTTGTTTTGCGTCAAAGATAATTACATTTTAGTGGAAACCATTAGTCTGGAAGTTAGTCTGCTAAAATTCCGTTCTCCTATGAAAAACAAAACAGAGTCGCAAAAAACCATAGAATTATTACTTGCAGATCACGCATCAAATCTACAGGAGCAACATATAGCCTACTGCAAATACAACCCTTTAGCCTCTAATGGCGTCACGGCCATTGGCAGCTAGTAATTCTAGTCTAGCTCTGGGATAGTGGCGTAATGTATGATAGCAAAATTCTGCACAATCGCAGTGGCTCAATTGACGCCACAGTCAAGGGGTCATCCATAAACTACGTTAAGTGTTTTCCTTACCTCCCATCCACCCCTCCCCCATGTAACACCAAGTAGACATCCAGCTAACACCTCCATCCTGTGTTACCTAGCTTCTCACATCAAGAGTGAAAGTAAATTTCATAGGGAAGTTTTTGTGAGACTAAAAGAGGGACTGAGATTTAACGTTAGTCATAATGGTAAGTTATCTAACAATATGTTTACTAAAGGTGAAAACATGAAGAATAACATTATTTTTTCAACATTAGAAAGTGTGTTATGTAACACTGATGTACCCACTCCCCCTCCATGTAACACTATGTATACATTAGAGCTCCTCTCTAACCTCTTCACAACAGCGTTAAGTGGCTTGTGGAATCCCCCCGAAGAGAGATGTTGGTCAGGTTCAGTAGAGGGGCAATGACTAATCATGAACAGTTGGCGACTAATAAGTCATTTTATAATACATTGTGTATTCACGTTACGATGGACCTTTTTGACGGCTAAGAAAGGAAGTAAGGAAATTAATACAATTCACTCGAACATTCCATGTAAAATCTAACCGGTCATTATCGACAAAGCTACAAATATAAAGTTGGCCTCATGTCATTTATTTGAGTAAATAAATTCTCTCTTAAAATGAGGCACTTGATGGAAATCTATATTCTGCATTAATAATATTATCGTATTGAGTAAAACGTTTTATTATAGTAAAATTTATTGAAAATGTATAAATATATAACATATTTGTAATACAATTTGTTCATAGTACGAAAACTCATGTTACACCTGTTTTTCAAACCCAAAACGACAACAACAACAAAAAACGTTTCAGTTAACCCGGGTTTCAGCTATGCAAAATTTGGTTAATCCAAGTTCTAATGCGCGACCAAACCAGGGTCCACTAAACATGCAGCCAGCCACTCTAACCACTAAACCAAAAGGGTTATGTTATGCGTGATTTTTTTTAAATCTACTGCATCTTTACTATTTGTCCGGGGTACACGCATTTTAACCACGCTAAGGGAGTAGGGTTAGTGGAGGTAGAATTCATATGAAATGCACCCGCATTTGCATGTATAGACAGTGGGTAAACAATTTAAGGAAAACCACTCCCGTGTACTCAGGAGGGATTCAACCCCCGTCCTACCCGTTACGGGCCGACCATACTAAACGAACGTTACAACTATTCCTAGTGCCCACCGATTCGGGTTGTGTTCGAAGCTAGCGTTTGCATTGATAATTAGCATCCTTACATTTTCTTAAAATGAAACTATATACGATGCTAAGTAGCATTCCAACTTAACTTACAGCTAAGTAAGTTTGTTTGTCAGTGTACCTACCAGTGGTTCAATTCTACGATGCGGGATGTTATCCTGCGACAAACAATATGCATGGTAATGAGGAGACGTCGTGACGCCGCGTCGCCACTTCTTCGGCGCGCTTCTTTTAATAAAAAAATATACAGTCCACATTATTTTATTTATTTTCTAGGAAAGACTAATATATTTTGTAAATGAATACACAAATTCACCCATATAGTGTGATTATTATTACTAGATTTTGTAAAATATCCTAAATAAAATGTGATTGATATATTATAGAGAGAGATCGAATCTTATTTTAGTCTAGTAAGAATTTAGTATTTTATTTTAAATTCTATGATTTAAAAAAATTAAAATTAAACAAAATACTGTAGTGTTTAGTAATTTAGCACTGTACATGAAATGCATTTATTGAAAAATATTTATAAACACTGAATATTGATTTTTCTTTTGATTTGTCATAATTTTTACGTTATAAAGAAGCAAGAGGTTAGCTTTTAAGTGAATTATTTATATGAGATGTTGTAATTATTTTGTTATTTTTGTATTCGCTAACAAAAACTATAATTCCGTGTTTCGACTGTTTTCCTAACATAACAAGCCTATATAATATTCGATTATCTAAATTGCATAAAATTATTACTTTAAATCAAGACATTTGTATACAATATTTTTTATTTTCAATATATATTTAAATACTTTTTAAGAGATTCTTTAGAAGCTCAAATTTGAGAATACTTTAGGATTCGAGGAATTTAAGCGTACTATCTCTATATAAAAGAAAAACACACCAAAAGTAGCGAAAGTTTGTTTTTACAAGAGACAATCTTTTCTAGTCTTCTTTTTCTCCTATCTATAATATAATTAAACGGTACATTTGTGTGTACGTTCGATTTATTTTGTTTGTTTGTTTACAGTAAACTCCAAAAGTACTCAATGGATCGAGATGGGACTTCTGTTGTACTCCTTATCTTAAGAAGAAAGAGCAGGATATATATATATATATATATATATATATATATCATCACGTTATCTCATCAGCGAGCAAAGCAGAGTCGAAAAAACTGTTAAGGCCAGTCTACAACCAACATACCCGCTTGTCGGACTCGCAACTACGCAATCGCAAATGCACTCGTAATTACGCTTTTATTAAATACAAAATAGACTGTCTACAATGAAAAGTCGTAAAACGTAATTTCAACCAATAGGAACAAACATCAATGATGACTATAAAAGTCAAATTCATATTAATGTTTTCAAATAAGAAATAAATATTTAAAAAATATTTAAATGGTTAAATACACATGATTTTAATTGAAAATCCTGTTTTCAATACTACACATTTCCAAGCGTTTTTGTCATACACCAAATAAGTTCAAATTATTTGATTTTAGTAGTCCATCCATATTTGTTTTTTGATTGGCTGAACGCAAGCCAACGCAACTACATAAACGCAAGAGATGGACAATGTTCATCTCCTCCCGACAAGCTGGTCCGACAGTTCCGACATACGATTGTGTTTGCGTAAGCTATTGTAGACAGACAAAATTACGTTATTGCGTAGTTGCGAGTCCGACAAGCGGGTGCGTTTGGTTGTAGACGGGTTGTAGACTAGCCATTAGTGTGGTTACATTTGCGTTTTAAATTTGTAACAATTCAAATATATTAACTTTTAATGTATACATCTTTGTAAGTCTCCTTGGAAACGAAGGGTTTGGAAATATCATCAAATCTAGTATACATCTCCTTGCCAACGTGTGTTAAAGGTATGCTTTCAGTCATTCAGTCATTTCATGCACACATTACAAGGTAAATAGGGTTTATGTCACAAATAAAAAATACACACGAGTAGACTGTCACTTGTCGTTTGGTCTTTGATTTACACAAGTAAGGCTTGGTTTATATTCACGTGTGGCGCTTAGCTAATAGTGAACCATGAATAATGTAAATCGCTTAATTCATAGTTTAGAATACAACGATTTATAATAAAATGTAGTGAATAAAGATGAAGTTTACAGCCTGGGAGAGGAGAAAGGGGGTGAGGGGGCAAAGCACATTCAGGGGAAGGGGAGAGGGGCGTGGAACAATTCATAAATGACGTTAAAAATCATATAAGAATTGAAGATATTTTTTATTTAAATAACTTTTCCAAAGTAATTAAAGATAATTATTTCTTGCGGCATTGGCAACACTAACTACCAGTTGTAATAAATATCGTGACCAGTCAAAAGTATTCATGCACATGTTTATTTTCTAGCTCGCAAACCTTGGATTTTCCCCCCAATTTTCATCTCTACCCTTCCCCTAAGCCCAATATTCCCAAACCTTTTAAACCAAAGAAACCCTTGCCCCAGAAAAAGTTCATGCAGGAGCCCCCATAGTATTTTACACTAATATTATAAACATTCAATAGCGACAGTTAAAGTTAGCAAGTGGAATGTATAAAACAAACGTAAAATCTCACTTATTTTGGCCGCACCTTTGGCAAATGTCCTTTACTCAGATTTGAATATTTGTCAATCCTAATTAATGATGCTATTTTACAATTTGAAAAACGAATAAAAGAATATTATAACGTTGCCTCGTGTAGCCCAAGAGCTCCACGGAGCACAGCTATCATTGCAGCCACGTACACCACCACCTAAACTTCAACGATGACGCTCATAAAAACTAAACAGCGTCGTCGACTAGAGGTGAATAGCGGTTTGCAGCGTGTTCTGTCAAACATAAAACTCAATACTCAAGAGATTATTAAAATAAAACCGTGCCAACCACTATCCTGCCAGTGTCACATTGATGTTTGTATTGTAACAGTGTCTCCCCGTGAGAGAGTCGCAGGTAGCGTGCTTGCAATACAGTCTTAAATTCGGGTATTTTTAAAAGCTATTTTATGGTTTTGAGTCCAAATGAGGTTTATTTAGTTGTGTTTCTTTGATATTAAATTATTTAAACTATTTATTTTGTTGTTTAATGAAACATGTGGTCAGGTAAAAGAACCACTTTTAGGGTGCTTACTTTTGCATCCTAAATTTAAGTGAGTTTTCAGTTAGTTTATACTGATGCTTGCGAATTAAGTTTATTTAGTTTTGTTTCTTGGTACCTAATCAACAGCACAATTTTATTTGGTGGGATAGGTCCCTTACTAAAGCGTGCGTCTTTCAATTTACTCCATTGTTGTATCTTATGTAGTAGATCTATGCATATCATAAAACTCTTCGAGATTTGTATGCGCATTCGAGTGTTGTGGGTGTAGTATAAATGATAAGAATACCAAATACTCAATTTTTTTAATGTTTGTATGTTTGTCTGTTTCGAATAAACTTAAAAATTACTCATAGGATCGAAACGTAACTTCTGCTGTACTAATTTTTCAGGGAATTATGGTAAGCACCATTACAAACACGTTATCTCATCAGAGAAACAAGGAGTGTCGAAAAAAAGTGTGTAATCAGTGGACATTCGTCGCGGCTGGTATCGCGGGTACAGAAGATGGCAAGTGATATGAGCAGGGGTGTGGAGGGGGAGAGGATGGGGATGAGGCCATGTTTATTTTTGAATATTCGTACGCACATAAAACACTGCTCTCGGAATAAGTTTAGTTCTTTTATAGCATTTGAAGTTGCCGAATGTGTTGCTGTATTGTTTGAAGCGAGCGAAGCCGCGGGCAAATGCTAGTTAAACATCTAGAAGCGTATCCCTAATCGGGCGTAAGCGTCTATCTCACCCCACGGATATCCAGTAGCGTAGGTATGCCTTGGTTTTCTTACAAATTGATATTTGCAGGGTGTCCAGCCAAAGTAGGCTACATTTAAAATTCTCCGACTTTTCCAGGTTTTCCAGAGCTAATTTCCATCTTTTCCAGTCAATATAATACTACAAACATTATTTTATTACGATTGCAACATAATGTAATAATATTTTTAGACACGTACACATCCTGAAATATCATTCTATGCAGGTGTTAAAAAATACCAGCCTAAAGCGATGGCCTGCAAAATAATGCGATCTAAGTTACTGTAGATTTCGGTGAGATATTGAGACATTAAAAGATCGCCACACATTAGTACAACTTAAAATTGTTGTGAGACACATTATTTTTTAGTTTTTTCTTTCTATAACATAATCAATTCTTGCACATGCACATAACCAAGAAACAACTTTGTCTAACAACACTCAGAAGAGGGCGAAAAGACAACACGAAAATCACATGTTGACTTTGAGAATTGAGATTAGCATGCTCAACTGGGACGGCTGTGTTAAAATAAAATATATATTTTTAAAATTAATACACATCTAAAAACTATTTTAACACAACCGTCCCAGTTGAGCATGCTAATCTAAATTCTCAAAGTCAACATGTGATTTTCGTGTTATATATATACTATTGTAAATAAAAGTTGCGTATTTTTAAGTGAAAATGTTAAAAATCCAGAAATGTTATCAAGTTTCCTAGCATTTCCATAACTTTTCCCTGGCCATGCAAATTCCCTGACTTTTCCAGGTTTTCCACACCCTAATTTGGAGCATCTTTTGTCTTGTCAACAATGTTTTATTATTAGTGTTATTTTAATTGATTGATTTCAAGTATCAAGAGTGACGATATCCGCTCACATGACTTATTGTATGAATATACGGCAGTTGTTACTGTGACTTCTTTAAATATCAGGTACTGTTCTACACCTAGGGTTCTTACCTGTCAGTTATATATTATTATAACATTATCCGATCTATCTTGAACAAAATTCAAACAAATCAACTTTAAAACATTAGATTTTGTTAGTTTGGGATGTGTTTTAGCAAAGTTAACGTTTTAAATGCCGTGTCTTAATATCCGTCCAGGTTATCCGCTTATTTAACTAAACTTATACACTTTTCTGTGACCAAATGGTCTAAGGCATCATTCAGGCTGGCCTGCTGAGGACGGGATGATTAGGGTTCGAATCCCGGTCGGGCCTACTGAGGGTGATTACCTCTAAAATGCTTCCTTCCTCGTTCTTAGCCCCTTTAAAGAAATGATCATAAATGCGTATAACCTGAACAGGTAGTACGACGCGGTGATAAAAAAAAACTAATGAGGAAGGTACAACTTTAAAAGAATACGTACCTGTATTTATGAGCCCGGACCTCAACGTCATCGGCAAACTAGACCAGACGAGCTTTACGTTAAGCTCGCGTGACCAACGAAAAGAGTATTTGTCAAGAAATATAGATGCAAATCTTTCAGGGCGGCGGAACGGACAGAAGTATAGTTCATACTATATCACCGCGCATGCGCATAGCTCAGCTGGCAATATTCACAATAGATCGTGCGTGGCGAGACAAGTGACCTAAATGACACGGAAGGATGAGGAGAGAGAAAGAGAGAAAGGAAGGACGGGCTCAAATCTTTTCTGTAGCTGAGTGACAAAGTTGTCACCCTGTCAGAAAGCCGTATGAACAAGCTTATTTTATTTTGTTAACGCGGTGTCCCCTCTACAACATTTTTTTCTGTTTCTTTCTCCACATTTAAGAGTAGGGAAGACACGTCAATTTTATGGAAGAGGAACGGCCACGTTAAGTTAAGTGAGGTGAGTTGAGGTGAGCGGTTCACACGTCTGACTTCACGTGACAGGTTTGGGGTTCAATTGGGTTTTACTAACACCAGTTGATGTTGGTGGGGGTGGTGATGTTGATTAATGGTGTGGATAGTTGTAGTGAGGGATTAATGGTGGGGAATGTTGTAGTGGGGGAGTAGTGGTGGGGGCAGTTGTAGTTGAGGAGTATTGGTGGGGTAGTTGTAGTGGGGGAGTAGTGGAGGGGGTAGTTGTAGTGGAGGAGTATTGGTGGGGGAGTAATGATGGGATAGTTGTAGTGGAGGAGTAATGGGGAGGGTAGTTGTAGTGGGGGAGTAGTGGCAGGGGTAGTTGTAGTGGAGGAGTAGTGGTGGGGG
>CABFVX010004849.1:34490-58839 GCA_902151425.1 Timema shepardi
GTAGTGGGGGAGTAGTAGTGGGGGAGTAGTAGTGGGGGAGTAGTAGTGGGGGTAGTTGTTGTGGGGGAGTAATGGTGGGAATAGTTGTATTAGAGGGGGGATCCTACATGGTAGGGTGAGGGAACAATATTGTTGGGAAGCGTTGTTTCCACTGCACTATGATTTCTCATTTTAAGTACAGCAGAATAATTATTGTGTATTTACTTAAAATTCACTCTCATCTATTTATTCTCTTAGATTAAATTAATTGATAATTTAATATCTTAAAATGGTTTAGTGCGTTTGAAAAAATAAAAACTACCCGCTGCTGCAACCGCACTTATAGTGAGTTCCGAATCCATGGCTCTTGTATGTTACCGTACAATGTGCAGGGGTAGTTTAGGATCCTCTTGTGGTCATAACGCAAATATTTCAGACGTGGTTGCAACGTCATACGTCATCGTCAAGGTCTGTTCACACAAAATGTACTAGTAATAAAATGGAACTGTTTTATATTTTAAAAAAAGGACAAGGGTGGCAATGTGTTCAATTACTTGTATTGAATAAAGTAGCATACCCTTTCTAGATAAGAAAAAAATTATCAGCACACAACTGACAAACTAGCTTAATCTAAGGGTGAACGCCCCATTTTACACGTCCAGTAATAACGCCTAGATATTGGATAGCGACACGCATCGGTGACCATCCGGGTTAAAAGTCAATTCCATCTATTCTTGATTGCCTGCGAGAGGGATCTCGGGTTCCAAATAACTGGCGGGTATTTTATTCTCCCTTCAGGCAAAT
Organism: Timema shepardi; assembly: GCA_902151425.1. Classification (NCBI taxonomy): domain Eukaryota; kingdom Metazoa; phylum Arthropoda; class Insecta; order Phasmatodea; family Timematidae; genus Timema; species Timema shepardi. The sequence continues at coordinate 35,274 of CABFVX010004849.1, forward strand.
GTGGATATATTTCTTGATAATCCTCCCTTCTTCATCCTTAACATTTAAGTTTAGTTAAATAAGGATGACCTGGACGGGTGGTAAGACGCGGTACAATACAAGATCTCGACCCAGAATCGAACCTGGTTGGCCAAGTACCCCCTAAGTTACGGGGGCAGTAACGTGGTAGCATAGTGAGACGATGATTTGGCACGGTGCCCGACGACAGCAGATGAACCGTAGGTTAGGCAGCCCTCACGACAGAGCAGCGAGCGGCGGCATAGGGCTGGGAGAGCGAGAGAAAGATGCTGTGCCTCGCTTACGTCACGGCCCGTCGCCATGGTAACAGCAGTGCGGCGTTGCCAGACCGCACCACCTCCCGTCAACACCACAGTTTGTGTTGGAAGAGGAGGGTGAGGTGGTGAGGAGGGGGGGGAGTATAATCTATACCACAATGGCACGGCATGTACATGTTGAAATGTTGCACTAGGCTAAAAATACCACATCCAAAAAACATTTTTTTAAAGTTAAATAATTCAATGTTTTGTTGGGGAAAGAGAGAGCCCCGTGACTTTTTTATTAATTTATTTTTAACATTCATTTTTAAACCATTTAAAAAAATTAAACGTACATGTTGGAAAAGTGTAAAATTATTATTTAACTTTCTCATTTTTTAGCTTAATTATTATTCTTTTTATTAATAGTTGTCTATCCCCTGATTATTATTATTAGCACCGCGTCTTACTACCCGTTCGGGTTATACGCACTTACGCTAATGTGTAATTGTAGGGTGATTGCGAGATGAAATGGAGGACCTACAGTTTAACGTGGAATCCGAACCACGGTGGAGGCCTGGCATTCCCCACATTCACAAGATGTCTTGTCAGAGGTGAAGGAAGGGTTTGGTAATCCCCTGTAAAGAATCAGCATTTACTAGTAATTAGCGTATAGCCCGAACGGGTTATTATTATTATTAGTAATTGGTGAAATGCAGCGTGTGCGTATGTGCGACTATACTAATCTTAGACACGAGACCAACCATACCCTTCCTCCCTCCTTCCCTTCCCCACCTCGTGTTTATTCATACGGGTTATGAGCCGAGGTCCCGACGACGTTGCCTAAGGCGCCGGCGTCCTCAGCGCCAACTTCGCGCGTCGCGTCTCGTCCCCTCTCTACTTTTCTTTCCAGGCTCCTTCCGCAAAAAGAAGAAGACAAAAATAAAACGCACGCTCAAGCTGCCCCTATCGCACGCCACTTCTTCAAACCGGCGTGCTAGAGAGGGAGGGGAAGGGGCGAAACGAAGAACTATCCAACGACTAGGCACGGATAGCGATGTAAGGGGGGTTTGGGGTGGTTTAAGAAGGGAGCGGGGGATGAAACGAGGAGTTGTGGGGGAGGGAGAGGAGTACCGTACACGATGCCCCGACTCAATCAATACTGTTTAAGTATTTAAGTATTTTCGTGGTGTGGAGAAGACATGTATGTCAACCAAAGACTGTGGAATGTGCTGATTGATCCGGCACATAACAGTAGGGCCACGGGACCCCTTGTCCCAAAAGTTCTTAGCTTAGTTGGGCCACGATCACTGACCAGGACGACTATCATAATTGATAAACTGGTATATACGAATTCGGCCTCACCAATTTTTTTCCCTTCTATTAGGTTAGGCTTGGTTAGGTTAAGTTAGCATATTGTTGTGTCATACTCTCTAAAAAAACATTTACAAACAATCTAAATTGAGCGCCACAACAGCCGGGGCCGAGAGTACACTAGTACGACTTGTTTACAATCGCTAAGAAGCAACTCGTAGCCGAACTGTAATGTGGAATTAATGATACTACCCTTTTAAACAAACCCAGGTCATAACAGGTATACGTGGCCGAGCTGTAATGCATCCATACCTCTCACTCAATGTGCCCATTAAAATAAACCACGCCAAGGTGAATAACGGCCTTCGTAGATTCAAAAATAGTACAAAAGTAACGATATTTTAAACATGGAACTTTTGTTTGTAGAAAGAACTAGTACAGTGATAAAAAAAGTTTACAATAAATGCAAATAAAAAGAAAATTAATAATATTATCAGAAAATATATTTGGAGCAAAAGCTTTTATACTACCAATTTTTTTAGTAAACAAGTATTATTATTATTATTATTATTATTACCGCGTCTTACTACCCGTTTGGGTTATACGCACTTACGCTAATGTGTAATGGTAGGGTGATTGCGAGATGAAATGGAGGACCTACAGTTTAACGTGGGATCCGAACCACGGTGGAGGCCTGGCATTCCACACATTCACAAGTTGTGATTAATACACGTCTTGTCAGAGGTAAAGGAAGGGTTTGGCAATCAGATAAACCTGTGCCGGGACCGAGGATTGAACCCCAGTCGCCAGCACAGAAGTCTGACACCTTACCCCCTAGACCGCCAGGTCCCCCGTAAACAAGTAACTATCCAATAGCTATGAGGATGAAATAGCGGACAAATTTCTTCCAAACTGTCTACCATCACAAAGGGCCAATGGTTTGGTGTAAACAGGTCTATCGGAAGAGCCAAAAGAGCCTTATAGAGAACTGATTATCCAGGCGCCTCTTTTAATATATTTCAGTGAAAATAAGTAATTTTCGAACAAACTTTTTAATTTTCCCACAGTTAACATAAATTATACTTAAATACGAATGTAATTTATACATTTTTCCCCAGATTCCTAAGACAAAAATAAAATAAGAATGGCTAGCATTTGAACCGTGACCTCCCTAACGAGACGGTCAAGACTCAAGAGCAATGAGAATCTAATACCTTATATCAGTGATATTAATTTTGGGGGTATAAAGTTTTAAAAAGGTTATACCTAGATATGTGAACAAAAAGGGCTGAATACCACTTAGATTACTCAGCCACAGTGACAGGTTGAACGATCGGTTATTAATAATTTATTGTACAAAGGTATTGATGAGGATCCGATTAAATGCACTAGCGTTTGATAAGAGGGAGAATGTAAATTCACCCTGGGAAGGAAGGTTCCTATGTCTAGTCGGTTGGGGTTGAACCCCGGTCATTTGGGTTAGTGAGGTGACAAGCGACGGTCGTTGTAAGTTATTGGTGGTTTCCAGAGGTGGGGTAGAGAGAGGTACAGTGATCAATAATATGGCTCTGTACCGACCAACTTGTCCCCCCCCCTTAACCCCCCCACACACATATATACATATATATATATACACACACACATTAACGCATATTCGCACATACACACGCACTCAAACATAGAGAAGTACCGTGTAGCTCAGTTAAAACATACACGCAGGCCCCGAAATTGTTCACCAGGGTGGCTACGAAACATAATTTTCAAAATTCCCTGACTTTTCCAAGCAAAATTTTCCACGTTGCCTGACTACTTTTTTCCAGTTTTAATGTAGGATAATGACTTTTGTTATTATTGATCACATATTAAAGAGAAGTTGTAGCTACTAAACATTAACGGTTTTATCATTTATTTACAAAATTAAAATCTTATTTAATTTAGGTATTATTAACTTTTGTTTTATTGTTTGGTTGCTAAGCTAATGGGATATTTTAGACATATTTTTTAATTCCCTGACTTTTCATTATTTTTAGTTAAATTCCCTGACATTTCCCTGTTTTCCCTGTCATCCTAAAATTCCCTAACTTTTCCAGGTTTTACCTGTTTTCCCGGTCTGTCGCCACCATGTTCACATACACACACACTAGGCCCCGAAATTGTTCACACAGTGTAGCTTAGTTAACATACACACAGACACACTAGGCCTCGAAATTGTTCACAGAGTGTAGCTTAGTTTCACATACACACAGACACACTAGGCCCAAACCAGTTAATAAACACCCACATCGGTGAGTATGCGGACTCGCTAACAAACTCGTCTACAGTCCAATTTTCATATAAAGGGCCTTTTAAAGAATATGAACATGTTTTTTTCGCGGCCAAAATTTATAAAATCGTATAATATTTTTAGTGTTATTTTATAGGTATCGAAAATATCTTTCAAACGTGACAACTATACATCACGTGACGACGTATGAATATATGAAAGCTAATCTAGTAACTTGTCTAAATATCAGCTAAGGTTATTACAATGAAAATTGGACTTTAGTATGGTTTTCCGTTGATGAGGAAGTAGGGGTTTTAATCCTGACTGGCTATAGAGATTTGTTTTTTTCCTAAATGATTTCCCCACACTGTCTCCATGCAAATACGGATATATTTTATCTCAATTCTACCTTCATAGTTTCTAGCCCATCAGTCTAAATATGCAGGTATCTTGAGAGTGCGGTTAGAAGCGACGTACAAAAATAAACTTTTTACTAATACAGGGTGGCTACAAAATGTATTTTAGAAAATTCCCTGATTTTTTCAGGTTTTTAGGCAACATTTTTCAATTTTCCCTGACTACTTTTTTTCGGTTTTAATGGTAGATGCTGACTTGTTTTATTTATTATTTATCACATACTAAAAAAATTTGTATCTACTAAACATAAAAAGTGTTATGAGTTATTTAAAAAATTAAAATGTTATTTTATTTAGGTATTATTAACTTTTGTTTTAGTGTTTGGTTGAGAAATTAATGGGATATTTTATACATATTTTTAATTACCTGACTTTTCTATATTTTTATTTAAATTCCCTGATATTTCTCTGTAGTCCAAAAATTCCCTGACTTTTCCAGGTTTTCCCCGTCTGTAGCCACCATGTAATAGAACATTTAATCTCGGAATTCAATTTTTTTAAATAAATATTTATAAGCTATAACGAGTACTATTAAATGTTATTTTAAACGCATCCTACTGTGGTATTAAGAACATCAGAATGTAAATAAAAGGGCAAATCAAAATAGATGGTTCCAAATTGAGTCTTCTCAAATAAGAACTAATATCAACCAAATGGCTAAGAAGACGCTGAAGGTGAGTTTACAGGAGGCAAGTATACAGACAAAGCGAGTTAAGTCAAGTTAGTTGCTTGGAGGTACTTGTCGCATGAAAGTAAATAGAATGCCGTCCAATTTCCGAATGCACGTACGTCTTGTCTACAACCTGCTCTTGAGACCTGTGCCTAAGTTATACAAGTTTATAGATTAGTTAGGTTGTGAAATCATCAAACAAAAACAAAATAAATGCTTAGTTTAATTTCAACTTTTGTTCTTTTACAATGATAATGTCTTAAATAATTTCAATCTAGGTTTGAAGGCGCGGCCTACTTGAATGGTTATTACGCTAACCCGAACGGGTATTTTGACGCAATGCTAAAAAGAAACACATATATTAAAGGGCCATCTGTATTATGGGGACGGCAGATCTGAAAATTCAAAACCCTATCTTAAAATGACTGTTGCGACCCTGTTTCAAAAACCTCTATTCGATGTATAGTTATTAATATTAGCACGAATAGTTTTCAGTGTCTGGCAGACCCCTCTTCAGCCAACCAGTCAATATTTGGCGGGAAACCTACGAGTAATCGCCGACGCGCCTGACAGAGTCGACTTAATAATACACGCGAGCGTGCGGCGGGTTACATAAAGACCACGGTGCGCACTAAATTACAGTATAACTTTTGACACCAAAATCCGGGTTGGCAAAAATGCCATTTTTCTATTGAAATGCTTATGGCTGTAAATTCTAATAATTTTATTTTTTACAGTGATTCGGGAATACACATTACATTTTCTATCATGTACATTTTAATTTAATATCATAAAAATGGTTTCTGAATAAATGTTTATAATTTTATTACCACAACTCGAATTTACAAATTTAAAATCTTGGATAGCCAAAATCGGGTACACCCTCTTTATTTTGGGTACCCGAGATTCTATTGTTATTTAAAATGCTAATACATAATATATATTATTTATATGTGTGTTTTTGTTTGAGAAAGGTTAGCTGTAAAGTTTCCCAACACTTACCTTGATTCGAGTAAAGGGTCGTTATAAAAAAGAACGAGATATTTTTGATTTTCAAACTTTTTTTTTAATTATGAAACATGATTATAAAGCTTTTGATCCTATAGAAAGATGATATATTTTGGCATGAGCCATAGTTTAAATAACAACCCACACCTAAATTAATTCGGAATTTCTTGCTTCAGTGGTCAAATGGTTTAGGGCGTCACTATAACAATAGACTGGGCTGCCAATGACTGGGAGATCGAAGTTCAAATTCCAGTCATATGTACTGGGGGTATATTTTCCTAAATGCTTTGCAAACTCTTACTCCACGCAAATGCAGGTGCACTTCCTTCTGCCTTTCACAACCTTAAAGCATGAATGTTATTAGTATACCCATCTAGTCCGAATTGGTAGTGAGACGCGATGACAAAAATTGAATTTTAAAAATTAGGGATTTTTTACGACTGTCTCGTCTCGGCGCTCTTAATTATATTGAATAGTTTTAGATTTAACAAAATGTTGGGCAATATGTTTTGAGAAATTAGTCAGCGATAGTAAAAGTAAAATTTAACCAAGGCTTAGTGAGTTTTGTATATTATTGATCAAGTATCACGCACAGAAACTAGTCCAAAATATATGACAGCCAACGCAACCATTTAACGAAGGGAAAAAGGATATTCATATAAGAGAATTAAGAGCGTGCACCATAGCAGGCCCAACTCAGATCCAGGCTTGCGAGAGGTATGGGAGTAACAGGGAAAATAATAGACGAAGATATGCCAGAAATGTGTGCAGTGCATTCCTATTTGAATGATAACCCGAAATTTGCCAATGTGACGATGGAGGCAAAAGCTTCTTTTTAATAGCTACAATATGTCTCTTAAGACAGAATGAAGATTTGTACACAATGCTTGGCTGTGAAGCCATTTCAAAATTGTCAAAAACGGCCTTTTCAATGCAGTGTTCATCCAAATATAATTTAATATTTCGATAATGTTCTGTATTAGGGACTTCTATTAACTCTTTATTTCCATTAATGTTTGACCATAAATGATCCAACTGCAATAGTGTTTGTGTACATTTACAATTTCGAGTCGACTGTATCACATCATTGATAGGTATGGCATGCACACTCTTAATTTATATTAAATTCAATTCTTTAATTTTTATTTCTACTCAATACAACAATTTTTTTTATCATTCACAACCGAATATTATTCTAGATGGCTCTATGTATAGTATAAATTCTACAAAATTATAGAATCATAATTACCTCATCAATTAAATTTATCTTTATAATATCTCAAAACGATATTGTTTCTCAAGGAGTTAAATAATCAAAAATAACCAACACTTCATATCATGTTTAGTAAAACTTGTTAGTTTCTTAGACGCAGATGTTTATACTTTCTCGCTAACTTACAGGTAGAGAAATTATTGGGATTGTCAAAAAATCGAACTCTAGATTTTGATGAATTTAGACGTTTCATGTCCCCCTGAATCCCAAAAAGTGGATTTAGCATTTCCATCTGTTTATCTGTCTGTCCGTCTCGTCTGTATGTACCTCAGAGTAGAACATAAACTATTTTACCAGTTGGGTTAAAACTTGGTATCTAGGATTTTCATAGGGTTGCCCCGAGGGGTTTTTGTAATTGGATATCAAACCCTAAAATAAGGGTAGTGTCCTTAAGGGTGATAAGAGAAAAAATCAATTCTAATAAAATCGGCTGACAATTTTGATTAAATTTAATTTCCAAGCTTTGATAAATATTACTAACAAAATGGTTACCCTCAATTTTTCGTCAAAATGACTTTAAGGGTTCCGGTATGACGCGTAAATTATAATTTTTTGTCATATCTTCGTAGCTCTTTGAGATATGAAATTACTTCTCATTGCAAATATGTAGGTCTATTAATAAAAAAATCTTTTATTTGAAACATATTTTTAAGGAACCAATAATTTTCAAGCTATAAGTCAATATATAAGCTTTTTAACTATTCGATCAATTAAGGTAGAGTATTGCGACCGTAAAAAGAAATCTAACCCGAGATGTTGATGGATGTCGACGTTTCATGACCCCCCTACCCTAAAAAGTTGTTTTTGTAATTCTGTCTGTCTGTCTGCTTAGCACTAAAATTAAGAGTAGTTTAATAAAGGGTGAAAATAGAAAAAATCCATTTCCTCAAAATCAGCTATAAAGATTTAGATTAAACTAGTATCTAGGCGTTGTTTAAGATTATAAATAAAATTGCTATTTTGATTTTCCCATGAAAATGAATTTTAAAGTACTTTAAAGAAGCGGAAATGTTCGTATCTCCGCAACTATTTGAGATACTTAATAACTTTTCATTGCAAAATTGTAGTACTATTAAACATAAAAAATAAAACTTTTATTTGAAATATATCTCTAAGAAACCAATAGTTTCCGAGATTTTGGCGAATATATTAATACAATTTTGTGATCTTTAGTTATACAGATACACTACTTAAGTTTTAACGCAATTCTATAGAGTAAGTATATAAGTAAGTCTCTCAAAAGGTTTATAGTAAAGTGCCGAAAATAGCTCGGGTTTGCTAGTGTATATTATTTCGTTTCACATATATTACGAGCTTTGAGTAAATATCTCCATTTTTAAACAATTAAGTGAGAAAGTCAGTGCGGAGTTCTGTACTATGTATTTACCATGATTTATTAAATTTTAAAGTGTTTATTTTTAACCAACAAGGGTTATCTAAACTAAATGTATGTCCTATAGCTTTCAAGTGATATAGTTATATAGGCTACTCATATTTATTCACTACTTGATCAACATTATATAAAACTCACTAAGCTTTTAAATTAAATTTTACTTTTACTATCAATCATTAATTTATCACATTAAACTTTAAATCTGTTCTTCAAAAAAGTTGAGCGTTGTGTTATTTTACAACACGATTCAAAAATCTGTTATTCACATAAATAACCTGATAAAGATATCCTTTCCCTCCATGAGACTTGAGCCATCAGGTATGGAAAAATAAGTTGAACAGAGACCCAGCCGTATCTCTACACACGAGGTCTTAGGGTGTCGAGCTCGAAATAAGCTGAATTACTGATGACAGGGAGGTCGAGGTTCAAATCTTGCTCGACCTTACAATAGTTTTTTTTCTTTCCGTATGTTATTTATAGCTTTGGTTTTACCGTCCATCCTTTCTTCGTTAATGCGGGTGCACTTCCTCTAAACAGCCTATATCATCCCTTCGCCTCTGGTAAAACTTTTAAAATTGTTGTTATACAGTTCGCGTTTTGCGGACACTTTGAAAATAGTTTAAAGTGTTTATTTCGAATACAGCAAAAATAGAAATATCTTTTAAAGCAGAACTACACCTTTGTTTACCTGGGATGGCGTATTATTATTATCATCATCCCTGCGTTTTACTACCCGTTCGGGTTGTACGCACTTATGCTAATGTGTAATGGTAGGGTGATTGTGAGATGAAATGAAGGAACTACAGTTTAACGTGGAATCCGAACCACAGTGGAGGCCCGCCATTCCACACATTCACAGGTGGTGATAAATACACTTCTTGTCAGAGGTGAAGGAAGGGTTTGGCGATCAGATAAATCCGTGCCGGAACCGAGGATTGAACCCAGGACCCCCAACACAGAGGTCCGACACCTTACCCCTAGACCACCAGGTCACCATGACGAAATAAGTAATCACAATGCAGTAGGTGAGAGTGAAACCACGGTCTACAGGATTAGAGTAAGTAACAGTAAGACCCACACATTTTGTGATCTATTAGAGCGAGGGCTGAAATTTTTTTTTAACATAGTTGTGGGCCGTACGGATTAAAAAAAAATTGGTGTGCCGGTAAAAAAAAGGGCATTAAATTTCAACTTTTTATTTCTCATAAAAGTAATCAGCTAGTTGTCTATTTAAATTAACACAAATTGTGTTTGCTAAATCCTTTGCGAACCGTCTCAATCTTCGATTGGCCTGGTCTCGTTTAGTTTCAATATACATGTATACACAAATTAAACCCTTTTCGAAACCAGCAAGTCATCCCCATCTTTCACGAAGTTGGGATGTGATAAGAGAAAGGGTCAGTTCTCTTCTTATCACTATAGAGGCCTATATCACGACTCCATTCTGACGCAAGGTGGGTTATGTAAACACGTGCTTAGCGATAAAACGTCAGGACGCAAGGCTCCACACACCTGCAGGCTGGAGTTTACATGTTCGGAGGAAAGTGGACAGGTTTAGGGAAAGGCAGACAAGTTCAGAGGAAGGTAACACAACAGGTAAAGGGGAAGTCAGGCAGGTTGAAAGGAAGGTAGGCAGGTTGAAAGGAAGGTAGACAGGTTCACAGGAAGGTAGAGAGGTTTACGGGAAGACAGACATGTTCACGAGAGGGCATACAGGTTTACAGGAATGTGTACAAGTTCACGGGAAGTTGAAAGGCACCGTGAAAGAATAACAAATCCAGTGGAGAGGGTACATATACAAAGGAAGCTAAAACGGTAGATTGAAAAAGAGAACCGGTACTATGGAAGGCAGACAGGTACAAATGAGGAGGTACAGGTAGAGTGGAAGGCAAACAGGTTCAGGATATACTTGGATATTTCTGATAGCTGCGAATAGATTAAGCGCAATACGGTCAGGTTCCCGGGATATCGAAGATATTTCTAGATACCACGGATAGCTTCAAGGGAAGGTGGGCAGGTTCCTTGGAGATCCTGAAATTTCTGGGTCACTTGCAGATAATACACATGGAAACAGATTTATAAAAGTGCATTTCAGTTTTAATGTTTTAACAGATACAATACACAAATAATTATTCTAAGGGCATAATATATATAGGAAAGTATTATTATTATCACCGCGTCTTACTACCCGTTATAAGAAAGTAAAATGTAAGAGTTAATTCGAATAAAGGATGGAAATCATGAAGCTATTATGTATGTGGAGGGGCTCTCTTGACGCGCAACTGCAGCCAACCTTAATTCTGGGAATGTTGGGGGGGAGGGGTTATGAATCATCCCGGACTACGCGTGGCAGCTTGCATTTCCTAGCAAACAGTCATAATCATATAGACCTATACGTTATATATTCAAGGTACTCAATAAACAGAGAAATACTAGGTATTTTGGGATTGGACCCCTCCCTCTGTGCATCATAAGTTACTATTTTCACAATTTACTAAAGTTAGCTAAGTTGCAACAAAGCTAATATGAGTTTGAAAAAACTACATAACTCAAAAAAATTATGTATAAATTTTAGCTTGAACATACTGTAATTTTAAGCTAATTTATTAATATTAGCAATAACACAATAACACAAATTTATTCAACATTGACAGTCTACTTACATAAAGCATCTAAACAATCTCAATCGAGTTGTATTCTAATTCAAGTGAGCGCGCGTCCCTTTTTTCCCCTATGCTTCCCGTGTTAAACCAGCGGCCGGCCAGTTGCCGTACTTTGTTATACAGAGGCTCGTTCCGTCTCTCCGTGAGGGGGGCGTGGCAGACTTCACTTTCTCACAACGCTGCAGCATAAGGATGTCCTTTCCATATATATGACGTCATGATGGAAACCCACTATTTAAAAAACACCCGGTAAAAAATGAACCCAGGACTCCTGGATTAAGGTCGTGAGTAAAATAGTTAGGACGAATTCCAAAATTTAAAAAAATACGTATAGATTAATTATTTTGACCTCCTCTGTGGTCAAGCGGTCAAAGTTTCTGGCTACACATTCAGAGGTCCCGGGTTCAATTCCCAGCGCTCCCAGATGTTTCTGTAAAGCAGAGGTCAACTCACCCTCGTTAGGACAAATGAAGAGTTACTTGAATTAAAAAGTAGCGGCTTCGGCCTAGAAAACTGAGATGAACTGCTTGAGTGTTCGTTATGCTGACCATATGACACCCTATAGCCACGGAAGTTGGCACTATCTTCACCATCAGACCACGGCTACTGGTCGGTATGGCTCGATTGCGGGCTGACGCCATGGTATTATTAAAATTATTTTACATGGTTTAACACAGATTTATCAGGTAAAGTTTCTAATTGGTTAGTTATGAGATAAAGGAAAAAAGGATACGGCAAAAATTGAAAAAAAGCTTTGCTTAAGGAAGAAATGCTGTCTAGACATTACGCTTGACTCAATAATATAATAGTTTATGAAATTATTATTAAAACAACGTGACATATAACAATTTCGTCATACACACCAGGCATTATGTTACTTTATCTGTAGGGAAAATTTGTCTTTTTCACCAGTGTCGCAGCCAAAGGGAAAAGTACCCAGCACCCTTCTATCAGCAAACCCTCGTAGCCAACCTAAAGACAAGGAAGTCTTAAGGTGGGATTGGAGGGAACGAGAGTTAAGGTCAGTAGTTTTACAGATTTATAGAAGAGAGAGAAATTCGTGTTCAAATTCCACAGTTCTCATAAAAAACATTCAAAAACTATTGGGAATAAAATAAATAGAAAATTAGACTTAACTAAACGAATCTAGTGAAGCAATTTTATGTTTATTTAGGCCAAAAAGGTGGTTTGCTATATAAAAACAAGTGCCTTAACTCACGTTTTAACAATTCGCTTCCAGAGATGAGATTCATTTTCCCATTTGCTTTTATTAGATATTAAATTGAAATTAATATTTATAAGGGACACCTCACTTCAAAATAATATTATACTGTTTATTAAGTGACTTTGAAATGGAGACTCAACCTTGGATATAATAAAATACTATCAAGATTAAAAATATGTTCCTTTGAAAATGTGATTATCGATATGTTATTTTCATTGCGCCGTTTTTTTAGATACTATTTTACTTAGAGGTTAACATAATTCTAAACCATTCAGCTTTATCGTATTTCCTTGGTTTAGCCAATAGCGGTGACGTGTTTATGCTATCAGTACTTATTTCCCCTCACTTACTTCCACCCCTCTCTCGATATTTTATATTTATCGTTATTTGACCATATGTTCAAGTAGCTCTATTTTCTACATCTATTTAAAATGCCAAATATGACATCGATTCATTAACAGCTCCCCAAAATACAAATTATTAAATATATTATATTTCTTATAAATAACACAATAGTAGGCCTACCCGTATTACCCTGGAAGTTCCTCTTCTCTCCAAATAATCCTGCCTATACCCCTAAACCAAAATGAAGGAAAGCTAGCCCGATACAAAATATACTGTAATATGAATGACACAAACTTAGGATGTTTGAAAACAAAATGCTTGGGAAGATATTCAGTCCAAAAAAAGATATAAGCCTAATAGGGCGTGAAGGAGGTTACATAATGATGAGTTACATAGCCTGTACTCATCACAAGACTTTTTAGAATAATCAAATCTCGTAGATTATGGTGGGCAGGACAAAGCAGCGTCAATTGGAGATTCTAGAACCTTGTTCAAGGTATTGACTGACTGGAAAACCCAATGGGAAGAACTAGACGCATATGGGACGCAGACGCACTATAATGGGCCTGAAAGAGATTGGGTGAAGTGAGGTGGATTGGATATAACTAGCTCAAGATAAGGATAGGGTGTAGTGAGGTAGACTGGAGAGAACTAGCTCAAGATAGGGATATGTGGCGTACTATTTTAAATGCGGCGCTGAACTTTAGAGTTCCTATGCAATATAGTAAATAAGTGATGAATGACACAAAGGTACCACAGTTTGAGGCGTCAAGTTCACAACTTACTAGATTTTTAGTAACGGATAGTTAGAAGTTCGACTCTAGACCAAACACTTTTGGGAGCGATTTTCCCTTACCTTCTCTAGCCCAATGCGCGTGCACTTCCTTTAAACCACTTTTCTTATACTTATCCACAGTGGCGGCTCGTGTATAGTCACTGCGGACTGCAGCACCCCCTATTTCTAGTTGATTATCGATAACATTTAATATAATGAGACCTTTTTTCTTAAATTCTTTCTTTATTTTTGTAGTACAATATATATTCCTTAAGCTTAATGTCAGTACTTTAGTAGCCATCCCCCAGTTTATGAAAAAGATACAAAAATATTTGTATGGAACTGTGCGCTTCACAGTGCCAGCGATGTGTTTGATTGCTGTGCGCATGCGCACTTAGGAGGGGAGTGGGGAGAAAGGCGGGACTGCCAGGTAGAGAACGAGAGCACTGTTGCTCTCGCAGTGCCGGCTCTAGCGTGATGGTGAAAGGAAGTGTGTTTTTTACTTAGCGTGTGTTGTGCTTAAAAACCGTGTGAATGTGATCAAATGTAGAAGAGTGTAGAATCATATTATTATTCTGCTTCCAGCTATTCTATTTGATTCATTTTTTTTCTTTTTTCTTTTTTTTTTAACAGAAAATTTTAACCATGGCCTTGCATCTCCAAGAAATACGTTCTGTGACTGTAACTAAGGAAGTGTGTAACTATATATGGGGAATGCCAGGCCTCCACCGTGGTTCGGATTCCACGTTAAACTGTAGGTCCTCCATTTTATCGCACAATCACCCTACCATTACACATTAGCGTAAGTGCATATAACCCGAACGGGTAGTAAGACGCGGTGCTAATAATAATAATAATATTAACTATATATGTGTTGATATAATGGACAGATATTCTTCCACTAAACACTTAGTAGCTGCTAAATTGTTTAACAAGAATTGCTTCACTAGATTTAAGAATGAACATCCCACACAAGAGATAGTACTGACCACTGAAACTTAGCCCATGATTGACAAAGAAAAGATTGAAACTGAACTAAAAGTATTCTATTGTAGGACTGATATTCATGAATATTGCAAATTAATTGAGCTGCTGAAATTTATCTTGGAAAATAATCTAGATGTTTTTAGTGAAATTACGACATTGATAAAAATCCTCTTGACAATCCCCATGACTACATCGGGGGCCGAGCGCTGCTTTTCAACATTGAAAAGAATAAAAACTTTTTTAAGTATATATTTAATATTTAGCACCACGTTTTACTACCCGTTCGGGTTATACGCTTTAAGCACTAATTACGCTAATAGACTAGTAATTAGGAAGGGTGAATTAAAGGAAGTGAACCCGCATTTGCGTGGAGGGAGAGTGTAAAACCATTTAGGAAAAACCACCCCCAATTCACCCGACCGAAATTCGAACCTCGATCTCCCCGTCCTCAGCAGTCGAGCTCAACACGACAAGCGCGTTAGCCAACTACGCCACCGAGGCGGGTAACTTTTTTTTTTAAGAAGCACTATGAATTCGGGAAGACTAAATGCGCTTGCAGTACTTTCAATGGAGATAAATTTTCTCAATTGTCATCTAGAGATCAAAGAGAAAATTATTAAACATTTTGCGCAAATTAAACAATAATGGATTTCATTTTTAAATGAATAGATCAAGCTTGAACTGTAACAATTTAATTTAAAGTAAGTAAAAAAAGTTTTTTTTAAAGATTTTATCAAGTTCCTGAATAATTTTTTCATACAGGTTTTTTTTTCCTTTTACAAAATTTTAAAACAAAGGTTAAACATTTTCTGGAGCAGCACCCCCACTAATTTTAGCTACGAGCCGCCACTGCTTATCAATTAAATTAAGCTGTTACAATATAGGTTCTTATAAATATCAGACCGGAGTTGTCAATTCATTATGAGATATTCGTGTATTAAAATTATAAGATATTAACTCATAAATGTTCCAAGAGTCTTGTAAATTAGTGCGTAATCAAGGCCTATTATATTTGATATTGGACCAAAAATTCCATAAACATTCCCCCTCCCCCATTCACCTAAAGTCCCCCATGCTCCACCTCGTCAAGACAGCGAAGTCTAGGAAAACATTAGTTCCTCTTGGCGCCGTCACTTGCGATAACAGAATAATTTATCAAGTTCTCAAACTCGCGGGCTTCTCCCTCCCTGACCCAGCTTTCTTGTAGCGGCGCAACACCGAGAGGACAGGACAAGTGGACCCCTAAGTGTGTCAAGGTGAAGTTCAAGT
Organism: Timema shepardi; assembly: GCA_902151425.1. Lineage (NCBI taxonomy): Eukaryota > Metazoa > Arthropoda > Insecta > Phasmatodea > Timematidae > Timema > Timema shepardi. Next base: position 51,129 of record CABFVX010004849.1, read on the forward strand.
AGCACTTTGTCAGAGTGAGAGACGAACGTCAACAAGTAGCCTCGCGACGCCACGAACTGACCTCCACATCAAGCAGTGGGATTGTTATACTCCGGTCTGGGGCCACGCGGACTAAACGTCGCGATCATCTTGCCTTGGTTTGCCAGTGACGGGGAGGTCAAGGTTAGAATCTCAGCTGGGTATACCAGGGATGATTTTTCCTCGATGGTTTTCCACTCATCCTCCACGCGAATTTGCGCACGCATACTCTTAAATTATATCTTCCTCATCCCCTAGCCCATTAGTGTGTGGGGGGAGGGGGGTGGAATATGAATAGCCCGAATGGGTAGTAGGGTGCGGCGCAAAAAAAAATATAAAATAAGATTTTAAGTGTACTTTACAACGCCTAGCCACTCACTCGTTGTAACACCTATTTCATATATCGCCTGGAGAAAGCACGTTTTCAACACGATATTATTAAAACGACCCACATCTATGGGCACGAGGACAAAGGCATAGGTTATCTCGTCTCGCCTGGTTTGTCAGTGACAGGGAGGTCAGAATTCGAAACCCGTACAGATATATAGTAGGGTGGGGATATTTGGGTAGTTTCAACTTTAATTTATGTTTTCACCTATAATATGGTTGTGAAAAATATACCTAACAATTATTTATATCTTTATTCATGTCTTCTGAACAATACCTAGTAATAGATTTTTTGAAAAAAGAATCTAAAGAGAAAATAATTTTTAAAAATCATTATAAAGTGGAAATAACATTTTAGTAAAAACGTGGGGCTATTTGGATCACACATATATTTTGATATTTTACTATCAGTATAGACATTTTAAAATATGTCTATCAAATGTGTATACTACTAGATGCAAACAAAATGTTTATATGCATTTTCCGCACTTAAATTGTGTTTTTTTTCAAAGGCCCCGACACATACTTCCTGAAACCACGATTTGCAGGTTTGACACCCTATCCAGTCTCCTTTTCAAATTGAATTTTTATCAAGAAAAGTTAATTTACAAAAAAAAACATGGTGCATTTTCTTCTTCATATTTAGATCGATGACCGACGTCATAGTCTTTATCTGAATGGTCGGGTGTGGCCAACTCAGCTAAAATAAGTTTTTTAGGATCTTAAGGGACTCGGTATTTCAAGGTCCTACCAGTATTAATACAGGGATGACCAAACTACAACTTACTAAAATAGCACATCCAAAGTATTTTAAACGAAACAAAAATACCTTTCCAAATAAACTAGAGCTATTCTTCAAGCTTTTAATGCCAGTGATAAATATTGTGAGATAGTTAATTAGTTTAATTTAATTTAAAATGTAATTCATAAGTTTTTATTTTTAAATCCAACAACGCTATTAATTATTGTACAACATATAAGCTCACTTTACAGTGTGTCAGAAAGCGATAAATAATTAATTTTATATTCTAAAAATATATATAAACGTAAACAAAATAATGATCCAGAGAGCCCCTTAAAAAGTTATTCAAATAGCCCCAGAAGCAAACTTTTTTCAATATAAAATAACTTTGTTTCTCGATATAATACGCTCAAACCCCTCTGTGATGATCCCAGAAGATTTAACTAAATATTTTTAAAATACTTCAAAATCTACAACCATAAGAGGGTAAAACCTTATGATGCAAAGACTCCTCCCCGTCATCCACTGTTAATTCTATTGTGAGAATGACTCCTTAAAATATGCAGCCACCGAAGCGGGTGGTTATTAGTGTTAATATTATTACTGTCATAATTACTTCAGTAGGCTACTAATTATTATTTTGTGGTCTAGAAGGATCAGCGATGCAGAAACGAAAAAACTACCTGCCAATATTGGTTCATACACGAAGATTTAATTCGAACAATAATAATATTGTCAAGTAACTTTTGAAAGCTCATATTATGTCGTCCAGACAGCGCAAGCAAACACCTCTTCTCTCTTTTTTATTTAATTTTGTTACCAGGATTTAAGTGTGCAAGCACCGTTACATTCTTATCAGAATCATAAAAGGTACAGCGACCACTAAAATTCTGGCACAAGGCAACAAAAACAAGCCAAATAGAGCGTCGTCAAGAAGCAATAGTCCAACAAGGTAGAGTATTAGAGTTATTTTACAAAATACAGTTTTATCTTTCAACTGCATATTACTACCCAATCATGCTATACTCATTTTAATCCCGCCAATGGGATAAGAGTGAAGCAAACAAAATATAACCGCATTTGCGTGAATAGAGAATGGAAAAATAACATTTAGTAAAAAGCACCCGCAGTTTTCCCACTTGAATTAGAGTTCCGACCCACAATCCATATTATATGAACCCTACATTTAGTCTGCGTGCCTAGCAATGCAGGTAGAAATTAATCAATAAGCGATACTATCACGGTTCCTTCGATTCTTCACTTTGGGACTGGATCTGCTTCCTAGAAGTTTGTTCTCAATTCTTTCTTCTTTTTTTAATCTCAATAAATAGGCTAGAATTATATGTATGAAATAAAGTGTCTCAAGCAAGTTAGCCGTAATTAAGGCGGTATGGAAGGAGACGCGAGAAAAAGACTGGTTTTTTTTTTGCAATTTTTAAGACAAAAAATATTTTGGCCAAAATAAATAAAATATCGCTCCAGTAAAAACATAGAGTTTTATTTTATTCACATGGTTACCTCAAAATTTCTTGAATATCTATCAAGGATGTTCTGGAATTTAATGAGAACATTTTATCTTCATTTAAAAAGATTACTAGATAATGCCACCATACTCGTGACATATATTGTAGAACTGTTGATATCAACATGTGAAGAAAATTAACCTCTATGATTGTACTGGAGCAATATTTTATTTATTTTGGTTGAATAAAAGTTTTGCCATAAAAACTCTTATAAAGACATTGACCTTTTCTCGCATCCCTTTCCATCCCACCTTAAGTAAACAAGAAAACTATAAAAAAAAAACCTTCAATATTCATGAGGGAGTAGAAATCCGGGACAGGTAGCATCAGTATAATTTATATATGAAGAGCCTTTTAGAAAATACTAACATATTTCTCCGTGGCCAACAGTGATAGCCCTTTACTATAGTATTAGTGTTATTTTATATGTGACAGCTACATATCACATGACTTGCTGTATGAATACGTTAAAGTATAGCTAGTAGCTTTTCTATCCATCAAATAGGCTCTACCTACGAAAGTTCAACTGTAGCTTCAGCGAAGGAATTGTTTTCTGAAAGGCCTTCTTCCCTACCAGAAATCTATTATATAGTAGGATATTGGTAGGAAAATATACCTTTAAGAGAGTAATTTCGAATGGAATATACTTGTCGAAACCTGCATCGGTGATCGCCTGGTCTAACGCGTCACTCTCGTGTTAAGACTGAAGTAGTGGGGGGAGATCGGTGTTCGAATCGAGGTTGGGTAAACTGATGATTTTTTTTTCGAACAGTTTCCCACACTTTCTCTACGTAAATGTGTGTAAATTTCCTTTTATAGACTAACTTTCCTTCACCTACCCTATTAACGTAATCGAGGGGATCGAGGCAAAAACATGATAGCCCTCATGGTATATATTTGTTACTGTTAAAGTAATAAATTAGTTACGGTGCATAATGATTGGTTATTTTCAAAAGTATCCTATATTGGTGGTTAAGGTGATTAAATACAAGCAATAAATTATTATTTTAACCAGTTATTTTACATAATAACAAAAACTTTTTGGCTAAAGTGATAAAATATAATATTTTGAAAATCTATTGGTTAGGTTAGGAATTCCATATCAAGATAACACCACACACCGCACACGATGAAAGATTCGCTCTATCACTTTAACCAGAGGGTGCTGGTTATTATTCATAATAGCGCGTTAATGTGAATAATTTGACTGCAACATGAAACATTTATTACATTCACCGGGGCTATTGGTTATTAATAACAGCCGGTGATTATGTATATTGACCTGATTTGTCGAATTAACCGCAACATATTAACTTTAAACGTATATAAAATCCTGAAATATAGATATAAAAAACAAATGAAATATCGGTCAACATTAGCTATCCGCAAGGCCTTGAGTGGCTATAAAACAACTTGTAGTTCAAGAGGTAAGTAAGGTACCAGAAATAGCTGCTAACAAGTTTCCCCCCCCATAAAATGAAGATTATAGTGTTTATTCCCCAACCCCCTCAATGAGTATAGCCCGAATGGGTACTAGGGCGCGGTGAAAAATAAAGATAAAAATGTGTGTGAAGGATGATTATCAAGGATTAAGAATTATTATTACTACTTAGAATCATGTGATTCAATTTCTACAACTATTCTATATTTATTTAAGGTATATAGTTTACAATACAGACATCGACGAATCTGTCATGTCTATGTGGACCACCAGATAACGAATTTTGTGTGAATTACCCATAATATATAAAGACAAAAAGCGTTGCGGCCAAATGGATTTGGATTGGTTTTTGTGATTAAATTTAATTTGAAACAGAGATGATTGAATGGAACCGGTTAAATTTGTTAACTGGCCCATTACTAAAAAATATAAATTATTTAAGGTGGCCTATAGGCTCTGGGCTATCCATGGCTAAGCGGTAGAGCTCCTTCCAGACACAGATAACTTCTGCTTACACACACACAAAATGAAAATTATAATAATTATAAAATATCTGAGAAAGTTGAGTAGGAAAAATACCTTGTCATATGGGAAATATTTGAAAATTCTAAATATTTCAGGCCACCACCGTGGTTCGGATTCCACGTTAAACTGTAGGTCCTTCATTTCATCTCACAATCACCCTACCATTACACGTTAGCGTAAGTGCGTATAACCCGAACGGGTAGTAAGACGCGGTGCGAATAATAATAATAATAATAATCTAAATATTTTGAGAAGAGCTCTAACGATTTGGTCCAGAATTGGTTTCGATCAATAATATATCAATAATAATGTATCTTTATTGATCAAAAATGAATTCATTTAAAAGTAGTTTAGGTACTTACGACAATTTAAAAAAAATAGTTTTTTGGAAATTGACCTTAAAGATTGAATTCAATCTGGGAATAATTTTTCATTATAAATAAGCATTCGTTTTTATTCTTTACAAATAACAAATAATTTTAGTGCCGCAGTTAAAAAAATTTTTTTTTGAAATTTTGAATTTTGTTAAATATATCTAAACAATTTGATTTAAAAATGTATATAAAGAGTGATTATTATGATTAACAAGATGATGTGTTTGTTTTTATGAGAAAAACATACATGGGGATAGGAGACTCAAAACTTCCTCGAAGTCAAAATACACAATAATTATGAGAAAGTTTGTGAGATTGTGTTGCACCATTTATTTGGGCTCAAGTATGTGCGATTGTGTCGTTACATCTAATTGGGTTCATTTTCAAATAAAACGTTAAGATTTGTTATAATATCGAGATCGATTTTTTCACGATCACAATACTTTATATTGATATTAGAAAGTTATAAAAGAGAGGGGCACAAACTTTATTAAAAAATAACCGAGGGAGAACCCATAGTGTAAAAGTTTAAGAATCTCTGAGCTAGACGGAAGATTCCCGTTTTATTGTGGTATGATTTTAATTAGTCTGCTTTTAAAAACAGCTGATCTGAGACCAGTGAACACGTTTTCCCATACTTTAAGAAAATACGATAGGATTGAAAATTAATAGTATCAAAGTGAAAAACACTATTAAACTGATCCCAATGTAGCTGTACTTAAGAAGGACCGCAGTTCAATACGTACATTGGTTCAAACGTAATAGTGTACTAATGTACCGGTTAATCGGTCGTGTGATGGGCTAAGCGAATAACAATTTTCCAACTTAAAAAATACATCGTAAAACGTGTTCACTGGTGTCATTTCCAATTCTCTAGGATAGACACCGAGTATGTTTTAATAGGTCTACTCTTAACAAAAGGGCGATGGTCCAGGGAAACCAAGATGACAGGCGCGGCCATACATGCATTTACATCTAAAGTACAAGCACAATTTAATTAACTAAAAACTATTTTCACAGTTTATAAAACATTGAAATAAATTTTTCTATATTAAGGTAGCAAAGAAATTAGGCTATATGGTTGGTTTTAAATCCCACATTTTTGTTCAACCTTGTCATCAGTTTACGATCGGGAATATGTTGGCAAATTTAATTTTATATAAAATAACATCAAGACAACTTGAAAAACCCAGTAGCAATGACCGATCGATCTAAGGCTCGTATTCAGGATAGCTACGCTTTATAAGTTTTGAAATTTCTTAACTTTCCCAGGTTTTCCAAACACCAGCCCCAATAAAAAATGTTTTTTCAGTGAAAAGTTACAACTCCAAAATCATGTTATTTTAATATTTTTTGTTTGACGCAAGAAACGGTTGGTAAAATTAGTCTAAATGACACCGTTGTCCGTGTAGGTTATTTAGTGAAGTTACATCCGGCGCTGTGGTGTAGTGGTGAGTGCACCTGGCTACGACTCTAGGGGTACCGGGTTCGATTCTCTTTGAGTATTATTATCTTAAGGGGAACTATCCCAAGGGTCGCCAGAAGTTAATGAATTGGGCTTGAATTATATTTTTTTAATGAGTTAATTTTGTTTTACATTTTAAGATGTCAAAAAGGCAACGAATTTAATACAGTGCACAAGTTGAAGAAAATGTGTTCAAAATGTAATCATTTAGTAATTATTCAAGACAGCAATTTGGTAATGATAGAAAACTTTTTTTAACAAGCTAAATAACTTTTTTTTAGCTAGCTAAATGACTTTTTTTAACAAGCTAAATGACTTTTTTTAACTAGCTAAATGACTTTTTTTACTAGCTAAATGACTTTTTTTTAACTAGCTAAATGATTTTTTTAACCAGCTAAATGACTTTTTTTAACTAGCTAAATGACTTTTTTTAACTAGCTAAATGACTTTTTTTAACTAGCTAAATGACTTTTTTTTAACTAGCTAAATGATTTTTTTTAAGGAACACAAATAAGTCTCACTGATAACATTCTTTAAAGTGAAAATTGGCGGAACTTCTGTTCCAAACCGACTGACTGTGACGTGGGCGGCAGGGATTTGAATCAAATCCGATAGCATTAAAGATATTTCCCCATCCACTCTTAATCCAAATGTGATGTATCTAATCTTTTTCTTAACGGCAATGGTGCAATTCCTTAATATTCATCCACATCCTCCTGTCCTTCAAGGAGCGCTCATGATAGTTGCTGTAAAGAATGAGAGTAGGTGTACAAAACCAATATGCTTTGTGTAATACGCTGTAAACAGTAGTAGGATTTTGGCCTCTACAATTTACACTAATTTAGAGCACTGGATGAGGAAGATGAATTTTAAGGTGCCTCGCCTCAATTTGTTTTAAGAAGCTACAGAAAAGACGATTTGAAAATTACACAATGTAGCCAACCCTAGCACAACCAGACAGGATTCGAGTTTGGTTCCTGAAGCTCAACGGCTGGGTAACTAAGGAAACTCAGTTTGATCCCAAGGGAAGCCTACGGCAAATTTACTTCTTCTGAAGAGGTTTATCCTTTTACTTTCAAACTTTTCCTCCTCGTGTCTTGCTATTCTTCCAGGCTATCTGCATGTAACTACACTAATAAGAGTAGCTTTTGGGGCTTGATAGGGCAATATGACCTTGAACATGTTTGTAAACATCCTTGTCGATTAGTGGCGAGAATGGTTGTGCTTCCACATATA
>CABFVX010004850.1:0-46132 GCA_902151425.1 Timema shepardi
TTATCATTTATTTTGATAAAACGGTGACAAGCAGACAAAGTGTGCAAATAAAATGGTATTTAGAAATATCCATTGAAATAAAGCTGTTGCACTCTACCAGGTATTTTCAATATAGATGGTTCCTGCTGCTCCCTATTCGACTTTTGATTAGTTATATAGGTTATAGTTGTTGCAATTCCTGAGTTGCTACAATTCCGAACATTTTAAAACCCTATACATCTGTTTAAAGAGAAATCAAAATTGTATCAATTTCGATTTTTAAATGTTCAACAAATATCCTATAAAATACAGAGTTGTGACAATTCCGACTTGATAGGACTCCTTATTTTTAAAAGACATTACTCTAAATATTGCACCCTACTTTATAGGAATAAAGGAGATGAAGTGCAAGTTAACACAGCAGAAATCACTTGGGAAGAAACGATTTTATTAACAAAGGCAGTAAACATATCATATGCAAACAATTGTGGATTATAAGATTTTGAGTGTATAATAGATAGGCGGCACAGCCGCCCAGCAATTTACTTAACACTCTGACTCCTGTGAACACCTCAGCATAGCTGTCTGAGAGGGTTAGTTGTGAACGCCCGGCCCACCATCCCGTAGAGTCATTTTACCTGTAGTATATCATAAAATAAATATCCCAGAAGGGAACCCGTAAGGCTTGAAGTAGCAAAAACACAAGGAACAAGATCAAAATTTAGCAAGATTGGTGTACATTTACTTGGGTACTAAGCCAGCGAGAAGGTTGCTTAAGAGTCCCAACAAAGGGTAAAGAATACCTGAGACCTGCGCGAGCCAAAATAGCCGAGCGCCATCATGACACTCCCCCGAGAACAGATAATAACAAGGGCCAAGGAAAATGGTTAAGTGGACCGAGTAACATATCCAACCGACTCAAATAAGAAATTAATTAACAACTGGCGCTCCCAGTTATGGCAGCGAGCCGTTCACATACAAGATCCCCTTGGCATTACACTAAATTGCCCTAAACGCTTCAGCGTTACCTACATTATACTAATTAGAGCGACCCTGCTTGAGCCCTAGAACTTAATCAATCATCCAATTAACCTAGTGGCTGACTAATGACAAACATAAAAATATACTATTCCATATGCACATAAGAAAATACAGGCAGCTCATACAGATGGTATGAACATGGTAACAATAAGTATACAAACGAGGTATTTCTGATTATGAGGTTAACTAACCATATAATTCTATGTGACTGGTAACACGATACGAGCCATCCCGCTATTTACAGTATACATTGGACAGGCTACCCAGCCACCCAGCCAACAAGCACAATGTGAAACTTAAGTTACCTAAAGGCTCTATACAATTACATCTAATAAAAGATTAAAGGACAAAAAGCTCAAAACGAGCTATAATTACCAAAACGCTCCAAACAAATATACATTACAAATAACTAAGGGTAGATCTCCAGAGCGCATAGCCAGCTACATACCTTCTACTAGTACGGATAACCAAAACACCTCACGTCTCTATACCTTGTAGCACACTCTAAGAGCAGTGAATCCTTCTGGACTTCTCTCCGGCGTACCTCAATCTAGCGTAGTCTAATCGTCCCTTGAGCTGCGAGAAACTCCTGGCGAAACGTACCAACAACGAACCAGCCGCTAACTAGTAGGAGCATACCAGCAAAGTACCAGCGATGTGCCAGCAACATAGTAGCAGAAAACCAGTAGGTGAGTACCAGCAATGTACCAGCAGCAAACCAGTAAGAGAGTACCAGTGATGTACCGGCAACGTACCAGCAGCAAACCAGTAGGAGAGTACCAGCATCAAACCAGTAGAAGTGTATGAGCCAAGCTTCGACAGTTGTAGACAATAAGCTATTAAGGCAGGTGTGGCGGGGGCTACCTGCATTGGGCCCAAGGTAGCCATCCCAGCGATGCCATAACGACCATGTAGGGCAGCGACAGTCAGCTGCGTAACAGGAGAACACAGCCAAACATTCAGGGACCGTACAATACTCGGTATAAACACGATTTGTCTTGCTCCAGTGCTGATAGAAGAATACTATTTATTTTATTTAATAGAACTGTCGCCTAACGTTCCCAGACAGGGACTAAATAATAGGGAGATAGGAGGGGTGGAAAGTTGAGCCAGCCCCGCCTCAGGAAGAACGCGCATGCGCACCCATCAAAGAAAGAGGGAGGGGAAAGGAAACATACGAATTTCAGATATTACGACTCTTCCGAGGAAGGGTAAATTGGCACGCACGAGTAATTAATAGAGGCTCGTAAAGATCAAAGAAGATAATAAACATTGGGAAAGAACAAGGGGCATCCAATCAATAGCCAAAAGTAATTAGAGGTAGATGCGCTGGAAAAAGGTAACATTACAGTACACTTGTGAGCGTATAACCCGAACGGGTGGTAATACGCGGTGCTAAATAATAATAATAATAATAATAATAATAATAATAGTACACTTGTGCGAGCTAATTCACATTAGCTCGGCACAGTATTTATTTAAAAATAAATCAGAGTTGTATTAATTTCGACTTTTCATCTTCAACAAATATCCTATAAAATATGGATTTGTAACATTGCTGAGTTGATAGGATTCCTTATTTTTAAACGCTATTACTCTATATTTGTTTAAAAATAAATCAAAGTTGTATCAATTCCGACTTTTCATGTCCTATAAAATACGGCGTTGTTACAATTCGGGCTCCTCGTAGAGGATATTCTTGTCTTGGAAGACATGGCATTACTTAACACTGGGAACCAAACATACTTCTCCACTTTTAATGGTGTATCCTCTACCATAAACTTAAACTTAACTTTTTGCCGCCCCGGAATTGCTGCTCACTTCCTTTGGTAGGTCCAGCGGGCAGGTGGCAGCGATCACGTTCCCAGTCTGCTCTCACCCCTTCATGTTCCTCCAAGTATATTATGGGTTCCCCTAAAGGGTACTTAACGTTTTAACTGGGATAAGTTTCACAAGTTCGCCATACTTGATAATCCTATTCTCCTGGCGTCGATGTTAGATAGAACAAGACATTGTACTTTGACGGTTATTGCATTGGCGTAGGCTTATATCCCTAAATCCTCGCCAATTCCGCGTCACCATCCTGTTCCCTGGTGGAACAAGGAGTGTCGTTTAACTATTTCTGGCCATCTAAACCCTACGGACCCTGCATCTCTTTCATCGACGCCCTTCTTTAGATAATCTGGAGTAATTCCGTATTCCACGTGCTTGAACTCGCCGTGTCATTCGTGATAGCAGAAGAAAGTCTTAGAGAGAGTTTATTTAAGACCTTACGATTTTCACTCCAACAAATAATGTTTTGGATAATATTCGTAGATTACGTAGTAGCCATAATTCCATAAATAAAATAACTGCCCTCATGTCTAACAGTTCACTTGCCTCTTCTTCTGTGGAGGTCGTCAATGTATTGGGTTTGATGTTTGCCCAGTATCTATTGCCGCGAGATACTCTAATGACTTCACAGTACACAGGCGGAGCATTAAGGGCCGATTGACTTGGGTTAATGTCGAGAGGATTATAACTCCCCCTTTAATTTAGATGAAATGACCTATGCCCTACCGGGCGGGTAGCAAAGCTTTCGACAGTGATGTCATTCACTATTAAATCTTACGTCAGCTGTCCCCTACTGAAATGCGTTCCTCTTAAACCTCTAATATAGTGTTGGGAAAACTCGTCAGCTCCCATCACTATGGAGGCAGCCAACCGCAGGGCCGTAACACGCCAATAATTCCAGGGGGGTTTGGTGGTCCCATTCCCCAAATGCTGGATGCTAGAAATAATTCTAAATAATAAATGGTTCTATAAGATATCTGAAATTTTTTTTTGGCAACATAAGCCCCTTGGTGGTTAAAGCAAGGAAACATTATAAATATTAATCACCTCTAGAAGTGCTCTCTGAAGTGCTTTTTATGATAACATAACCTCCTAACTGCTGAAGGCAAGGAAACATTCTCGATATTAAACACCCCCAGAAGCTTTCTGAAGTGCTTTTTGTGGTAACACAGCCCCCTAAATTGTTTTTGTACCTTAATTTTGATAGTGTTTGAACCATAAATAAATTTAAATATATTTTGTTCATAAGATTTCGGGGGGAGGGGGTCAAACCCCCAACGACCCCCCCTTGACTACGGCCTTGGCCAACCGTTATCCCTTTTTATAAAAGTGTCATAGTTAAATTGAAGCTTGCTAGCTACAGACCCTTATCCCTAACTAGTTGTGTATGCTGGATATTATATAAGAAAAATGAAATATTTATGGTGTTTAGAGTCCCGCAATCTGTTATCCGTTATTCAATTTGGTTTTCACCGTAACCGATCCACGGTGGATCATCTGTTTGGCTTTGAAACAGCAGTTCGATGATGCCTTTTTTCATAAACAACACCTTTTGGCTGTTTTCTTTGATTTGGAGAAGGTGTATGACATCACCTGGCGGTACGGCATATCAAAGACATTTTGTAATGGCGGGCTCCAAGGGAACCTCCCCGTTTTTTTTTTTAGCAAATTTTATGTCAGATAGGCACTTCCGGGCAAGGTTTAATAACAACTTATCCGACGATTTTATTCAAGAAAATGGGGTTCCTCAGGGTAGTATTCTGAGCTGTACGTTGTTCGCCATCGCGATAAATAGCATTGTTGACAACGTGCGCTTGCCTGTACGTTAATGCCTCTTTGTGGATGACTACGCAATTTATTGCAGTTCGTCAAGTCTCCATAGGGCTGAACGATAGATTCAACTCTCTGTCAACAATCTATGGACGTGAGTATCGCGTAATGGCTCTCGCTTCCCTGCAGCCAAGACGACGATCGTCCACCTCCATAGAATACGTGGTATACTGTTGTAACCTAGTTACAACCTAACACAGAAGAAATGATAACACTCACCAGGGCGGTCCAACTTGACTCGTTCCGACTCCACTACAATACACGCCGGAGACGCTCGTCGTCACAACATCAACACTGAACCGGAGCTTCTTACCTCATCGCCGGGCGTGTGGTTGAGCTCCCCCTCCCCCACCTATCCTCCCAAGTGGAAGACAGTGACTACAAGTCTGCGCGCGTCGTTCTGCCTCAATGCAGATAAAATACTTCCACGGACTATTTTTCAATGCGCTTACCTCGCTAATTGGCTATCGAGATTGTTATCGAATACCCCCTTCCCTTGTGTTTGTTCCTTGCCCTGAGAGCGCACGGTTTCACTGGATGTATATAATGGCGTGAGCCCGGAGAAAGGACACAGATTACGCTCCGGGCTTTCGAGGGTAAACAACCTAACCTTTGTAGGCTCGACATTAAGTTCCAAATTCCATTCTGACTTTAATCTTCTACTTTTCAAAATTCAGTTTATATTAATCACCCAAGGACTTTTGTAACTATACATTTCGTCAGCCCTTATGGCTAGGTTTTCGTTATAGACGTTTGGTCTCTGGTATTTTGAAATCTTTAATGTGAGGATTATTTGTATTTGCCGCCTTGTTTTTGCCAAGGTTAGAGAGATGTGGAACCGCGAGTCGGCGGCAAAGTTCATGATTGTTTGGACGCCATGATAGGTGATAGAGTTAGGTTAGTTCTTTGTATATTTTTCTAGTGTATATCATTATATATTAATTAAATGTGGGGCCGCGGGCCACCCGGGGCTTACGTCTCTGAGGACGTATTGTTTGCCATTGAAACTTTTAGGTTTTCTCACGTGTATTTAAAACTTAGACAGATGTCGAATAGTAGCATTGGGTCAGTGCCATTGCTTAGGGCGTGAGCTGTTGACTCGCCCAATGTTGAAAATCATGAGGAGGGATCGTCTCTCGGCTCATATCGACAGTTGGCCATTTTTTTGTATTATGTGTTATTAGTAAACTGGAGACCAATTTGTTAGGGTTTTTGTTGCTGTTTTCTGCAGACGCCATTTTGAAGGTGTCTAATTCCAAGGAGCCACCTGTTGCTTTTGTTGTTGTAAGGCCCTTCAGGCCCCAGCGGTATCCTTTGTGCCTCGCAGCCCTTCTGGCTTGCGGGCTCTCTATAAATCCTAAGTGTCACTTGTTTTCTTGTCAATAAATTATAACTCTCTTGTGCCAACCTCTGTCTGTCATTTCTTTTGGTGGGAAATGCTGGGGGTAGGTTACACTGTGCATACATCTCGCGTGGATCCTTTTACCACTCGTGAAGACGGCTCACTTCTGCACTGGTTGACACTAGTATCGTTAATTAGAGGTTCACGACCCAAGATTTGGGGAGTGGTACAACGAAGCGTTATTGAGGCGTGTTTGCACAGATAAAGCACTTAAGATATTGTCACTTTAATACTTACTAAGGGCTTTAACACAAACCCATGGTTGATCCGGGTACACATTTAAACGTTAAACAGATATCTCTTCTCCATGCCCGCGCGTGTGCCCAATTAAATATGTCAACCAATGAACGCCACAACATAGACATAATTATAACGGGGCTGAGAATCCCTTCAAGAATTAAGTAGTTCATAATCTTCCCTTAAAACAATTAAACAATTTTCAGTGCTCGCGCGTGTGCCTGATTAAACACATCGCTACTGCCCTGATTAAAATAGAGATGACGTGCTCTAAGATAAGCTCAAGACGAGCGTGCTCAACCAGCTTGAAGCCAGAACCTCCGATCTTAGGGTAAGCACACAGTACAAGCCAGCAGTCAGATTCCAATTTCTGATGGCAATCGCCGCCGACAGTTTGTGGACTGGGGGTCTCGTATTAGAAATGGAAAGCCAGTTCCGAACCTCTCCATCTGCTCTCACAGTCGTGGTGCTATCTTGTGAAGAAGCTATAGATTACTAATTGCTACAGAAAATGGGAGCTTAAAATTAAAGTCAGAGAAACGTGGGACTCATGAAATTAACTAATTAAGAAAACCATATGGTGAATTTGCACCCTGTGGTGTTTCTACGGGCTATTGTTGTACCTGACTCTCCTTGATTTCCTCTTCAATACTCTCAGTTAGGAGAGCACTTCCTTTATCTATTTCAAGGGGTGGAGATTTCGTCTTGTTGGGGTTTAAATTATCGGTTAGTTCTCGTGGCCTAACAAGATCCCTAAAAAATAAGAGGGACTTTTAATGAGGCCACTTCGGCTCACACACCTCGTCTCCAGGATCACCAGAGCGCGTTGTTTTAATTTTTCTCAGTTCTACAGAGAATTTGTCCCTCAAATGTTTCCACTTGTTGCGGAGCACAGTTTCTGAAATAGAAAGATAAACCCCGCATCTTACTATATATCTTAACCCAAATGTTAAAATATAATATAAATAAAAAATATAAATCTTAATCTTAAACAGTATATATATAAAAGGAATGTAACTTTATTTGATATATAGTTTTATATGTATAAGGAACGTAATATTTTTCGAGGATATAGAAAAATATCTTATTAATGTAAGACATTCATTTGTTGTTTTTAAAATCTTGTATCCTTTTGTTCCAGGTACCTCTCTACTGGGATGTCATTCCGGGCTTTGTCATTCAGTTTTCGTATGGGAGATAACACTGTCGGAAAGATTGTCAACCATACAGTTAATATTCTTTGGAAAAGTTCGTTACTGAAGACATTGGGGGCTATGGAAAGCAAAGTGATGGAGGCGCGTTTTTGGCTTGACTTGTTTAAACTCATTAATGGAAATAAATTAATTTTCCTCGAACCTGACTTCCTACCTCGAAACAATGTGAAAGCTTCATACGTTATTTTAGTAGACGAGGCATACCCTTTGCTTCCTTACCTGATTAAACCATACATCAATCAATCAATCAAGGGGGCGCAAGTTAACAAGCACTTATCTAGAGCAAGAAAAACAGTGGAATTTGCTTTTGTAATTTTATATTCTAAATGGCGTGTTCTCTCGAAAGACATTGAGACGAAGGTTGAATTAGCTGATAAGATTGTGAAATGTATTTGTGTTTTGCACAAAACTAATAGAAAGTGAGAGGTTTGAAATAAATGTAACTGATGCTAAACTGTTCACGGTGAATCTGTAACGTGGCAAATTCCAGGAAGACATCCCACCCAGGTCAAAGAAGTGAAATACGTTTTTTATCTCTACATGGAAAAATATCCCTTGACCTATGATTGTTTACTATTGTTTTTTGTTAAAACTATTTTGTGTTTAATTGTATGGCTCTTTACTTGACTATTTAGTAATGCTGTATTTATAAATGTTAGTAATAATAGAAAGGAAACAATAGTTTTAAATGTTCAGTACTAATAAATAATATTGGTATTACTTTTACAATTTTTAAGTCCTTTATAAAATTCCAGATGGAGGAATGTAAATATGTAGAAAAAATACATCAAATCATAATGATCATTAAAAATCTAAGTATAACGAAAGTACTGGTTTCCATTATACAAAATCTTAATAAATAAAATCAAAATAGCATTGATAAAACTAAAAAGAGAGCTGAAGAAGTGACCCTAGATTTCAATTTGATGACATGTCACTCTTGGCCTAGGGTTGAAGAATGGAGAAATAAAATGCTGATCTTTAAAAATAAAATATAACTTAATTAAAAACAAATTTACCATTAAAAATATGGAGGAAAAACCACAGAAAAATAATTTCTCTTGTATTGAATTAATTAAAAAAGATGTATTACAATTATTAATGTTCTTTTGCTACTTAATGCTATTTTTCATTGTATGATGGCTAAGTATGAATATAAAATAGTTGTTTCTATTTGTCCTGGAACACCTATTTCTTTTGAAATTTCTTGCCGGCATCCATCCACAAAAACCCGGTGTGAGTGCCATTTTAATCGTCTATCCCATATTTCTCGTTTAAGAAATACTTTATATATAACAGTTTATATATCCATAGTCAAAAGTGTTGAAGAAAAAAACCAAGCCAATATCTGAAATAGGAATGAAAGATTCATTCCAGTAAACCATCTGACTCAGAAAATCTGCGTACGCGCGTAGTTGCCTTTCTCCACAATGAGGGCTCCCGCTATGAACAAAGGAACATTTCTCGCGCTGGCTTGACTCCGACAGGGTCTGGTTCTAGGAATATGACTACCTGCTTGTACTGTGCGCTTACCCTTAAACTTAAGCACCGGGCGGGAAGAATGAGCCTCCAAATATATAGGATTTAGAATAAAGTATTATTATAGAAGAAAAAGTCCGGACCAACCAGGGAAATAATAAATCAAAATATATAACGATATCACATGGGACAAAATATTACAAAACAGAACAATTGGTACTTACTAACGTGGGATAAATGTAATCTTAGTTGCGTTGGTGCGTGCGTACGTGCGCACCAAAGATTTAACCTACTTGTGCAAAAATGTTATCACCAAAAATACTTATACTAAGATATTAAAAAATTACGTCCATTAATATTCCTCAAAGGATTTAACATATAATTACATAATTATTAGAACAAAATGTTCGTAGTCAGGCAACAAAGCTCACCTTGAGATTTATTCGTCCCAGCTATATTAAATAATATACCCAATTACTATTTCTGCGAAATTTGGATTACTAATGGAAAATGCAATTTTAAGGAAAAATATTTAGAGAGTAAATTAACTTATTACATAGTCCTTATTACTTTCTCTCACGTCTAGTTCACTCAATTCTTTTGTATTACAGCGAATTCCGGTTAATTGGGACACATCGGGCTAGGTCACTCTGGCCCAATTAAGTGGCTGCCCCAATTGAACGAAATTTTAATGATACAAAACTTTATATACAAATACTGTAACTAAAGCAAAAAACAAACAAAATGTACATATGAAAAATGAATATACATTACATACTTGTATGTGTCAAGTAAGGGTTACACATTACTTAACAGTTCTTTCTTTGAAAAAATTTATCACGTGTACCTTAACGTATTTTCTTTATGGACTGCACCTATACAACGTCGGTGCAGGTATCTAGTGCTGATAAGGTCTGCATTCGTTGCCTTCCTGCATGAAGTAGCATCTCAATTCAGCGATATATTTCCTGGCATCCTGGTTAGTCACTCGCTTAGGTGTTTCATTGGCCTAATTTTCTTGTTCTTCTGTCGTCTCTGCGTGTTTTTCTGCAATTTATTAAATAAGTGTATCCTCACAATCTTAATTTTCATCGTGGTATTGAAGGATGTCGTCAACGATTAAAAAATCTTTACGATTTGGACGTGTTGCAATTCTAGAGACATTTCATTTTCTGTACATATAACTTCATCTGAATCACAATAAGTCGTGAAGCCACATTTAACAAAACAAATCTGAGTTGTTTTGCAGCTTATTCCTCGCCAGCTATCGGCGACAAATGGTACATCTTTTAACAGGGAAACATTTGCACTAACTTCTATTGCTTTTGATGATGATGATGATTATGTCAGCAGATTTTCCTCAATCGCTTCAAGAATGCAATTAACCATATTTCCACGATAATACGTCCTCATTTAAAAAAATATAATTCCTGCGTCCATAGGCAGTATCAGGGATTTGTTGTTAGGGGATAAAAATTCCAGTTCAATATTTTTTTAACCATTTACATGAGGGTGTGTTGTACTGTTGTCAAATATCAACAGGGTTTTTCTCGACTTACGTTTCAGTTCCACGTCCCAGTTCATTAGCCATTGCGTAAAAATATGTGTGGTCATCCACGCCTTCTTATTAGCATAATATTAAACTGGTGAATTGCCTATTGTAAGCTCCTTGAAACAACGAGGTTTAGGACTTTTACAAATAACAAAAAGTTTGAGTTTATCACTTTCTGACATGTTTGAGCAACACAACACAGTTACACGATCCATTACTTTATTTGAACTGGACAGTGCTATGTGTTTATAGCTCAGGGAACTATCCGCGATAATACAGGCCTGTTTCATCGGTGTTGTAAATGGCATCAGCACTAATTTTTTAAAGCAACTCTGTTAGTTTTTCAGATTTCCATTGGTCAGCGCTCGTAGCATCAGCATTGTCCTTCTCGTCGTGTGCATCTTTGTAACTAATGTCATGTCTGCACTTCCATCGAAACAACCATCCGTTGCTTTGAAATTTACATGACCTAATTTTTTGGCCAACTCTTGGCTGTTAACATAGGGCCGCTCACACGCACACCTCGTATAGTTACATTGGAAAACCATTGATTTAAGGCATCCTCAACGTCTGGGGGTCACTGACCCCAGGCGTATGGCACCGGCCTGACGTAAGGTGGCCGGGATGCGCTCTGGGCCCACGCACATTTTATATAAACAAGCACTAGACTCTCTTTGCCACCTTCTGGTACTGGCAAATTTCTAAAAATCCTATCGGAACGCCCCCTTGGGGCAGCCTCTGGGCAATGTGGTGGACGAGGTCCGGCATAGCTAAGACTTAGACAGGGTAATCTCTGTGTGAGAAAGGGGATATTTCCTTCTCGACACACACTGAGCGGTTGGTAGTGCGTACCCGTGTAGCAGGGATAGCTGGTCAGGGCACCTCCTTGAGGTCCCCACTGGGCAACTCCGGACAGCTTGTCTCAAATAAGGCTGAGGCGGATATTTTAAGAGAACGAAGGTTGCAGAGATGGCTGTTTGGAGGCTAAGCTCCTGACTTCCTTGTGATGGGTGATCACTAGGAGGAGCCAACTCCTCCCTCCATTCGATCCCAGTGGAGGGTGGTTTATCCCAAGTAACCCAAGGCAGGCTGGCATGGAAGGGCTGGTACTGGTTTTTCCAGGTGCCCAAGTACCCGGAATGGGACTCATGGATCTTGGTCTATATCCGGTGAAAATCTGCCGTTCCCGATGGTTATCAGTCTTTGCACTGCTAAAAGCCACAGAGCTTATGTGCAGTGTAGCTAAGAATGCCTTTCGGGGGGTTTCTTCGGAGGTTTAGTTGGATGCCAATCCTCAACGTCTGGATCTTTGCCTTGCCTCTTTCGGTTATGAGATTTTTTATTTAAGCCCACGTACAATGTCCACTCCTCTCTAAGTTTTTCTTGTTGCTGTAACAGTCATGAAATTTTAGATTTCGGCATCTTAATTATCTACGCTAACTGACAATGACTGATGTTAGTAGGTTGACTTTTTATCTAGTCAAGAATAGAGTTTTTTAGGAGCGTGTCAAATCTTTACGTGGCATCTTGATATGATCATTAAATGTAATGAAAAAACTAACTCAGTGCACAGTTTGTTACAGTTTTTAATTTATGTTAATCCACACAATGGAAAACTCACACGACGCATAACTTAATGTTCTTGTAAACAATTGTATACCGCAAGCATAATGTCAAACAGAATGTGATTACCAAGAGACAGTACAAACAACATAACCACGCTACAGTACTATTTCAACCTTACTGACTCAGCTGCTGCTTGCACAATTTCCATGTTACCAGCACGCTATCAACATGACCTTCACTGCCACCCCACAGAACAAACGCAATACACAGGACGCCTTCACAATAACAAACTCGGCTGCAGCTCGCAGAATATCTATGCTACGAGCTTGTGAGTCTATATTACCTTCACTGCCCTAATTAAGCGGAATAAATTCAAGGTAAATATTTGTTTGGTTTCTGTTCTTAGAGTTTTGTTCCAAATAAATGGCTGCCCAAATTAACCGGAATCCACTGTATCTCGTATTATCTTTGAAGTATTTTGTATTGTCTTTCCAATGAACCCATATACTATAGTTTCATTATTGTATTTAAGATCTAGGGTGCATGCAACATGTTGGAATTAATATCAGAACATAGAGATACACTTTGCTTTCTCAAACAAAACATACATTCAAACATAGAAACAAACATAAGCTCTTGTTACACTCATTGAGTCAGTGACATGGTTTTAGCCGGGTGACGTGGGCGCGGCACGTGTTTAGACCAATGACTGGAGCTATTAACTGGACCGTGACAGGGGTGAGAAACTTTGATATAATCACCATAACTGACATCGGTGGTGTCTACTTCACTGTTTTGCCGTCTATGGATCTACTATAATTATGCAATTCATACATGAATTTATCTGCGACTTTGTACCGTACCAGATATCTTCCTACTTTGTGTCTACCTGCTCCCTTATCCCATGCTTTTTTCAGCCAATTTAGAGCCTCCCTCCACTCGACCTCAATGCATGTATTAGATTGATCCTCCAAGCTGACCGGAATTATTTCCCACCACAGATTGATTGGGGAGAGCAAAAGCAATGGCCTAACATCAAGGAATAAGAAGTCTTATTGTGGCTGTCATTTTCAGCGCTATTGAAACCTATTTGCATCGGTGTTAGGTTCTTATCCTAGTCCTTATGGTGGACATGGTGAAAGGCAATGCGGGTGGCTTTGAGTTTCCACTGGACGGTCTTTTATCCAACCTAAATTTTACCACTCGACGGGATTCTGGTGCGAGATACAGCCTTCCAAGTGAGCTTTCTTCAAAACTCATAGGATATATTAGCCTACGTCAACTTATTTAAAGAAAAAAAACTTACCAGTTTCAAACTTTGTTATGTTATTCTAACCTTTTACCAACACATTTATTTCATTTAACTAATCACACACTGATGTATCTCATATTATCATTTAAATTAGTGAACAATATAAAAATGTCACAAGTCATTGGCTTGTTGGTGTGTAAGAGAGTATGAAATACCCGAAAGTTTCCTTCTCTCCTACACAATAGTATGTAGATGACTGCTTGAGATTCCAGACACAAATGTCTATCTATTTATTAATTGATATCAATGCTTGAAAAAAGAATTGGTGACACTGGACCATTTGACCAAAGTCCAAACCATAATTTTGATAGCATAATTAATTGGTATAAGTAAATGTTGTTTCATGTGTTGAATAAATTAGGCACTTAAAAATTTTCTTTAACTACTATCAAAATCAGACTGAATCACACTAATTTAAAAGTTGTGCAAAGTCAAATACTAAATTATTTAAATTCCTATTTGAAGATTACAAAGTATGGCTTCATTTGGAAAAAAAATAATTACACAAGGTCTAGATCGGCTGAAAAGTAAAGATGTTCGTGACTACTTTATGAGGTATTACATCATTTTACTCAGGTTATAATACATTAGAGTGATAGTACGTTTATTTTAATTTTAAAAACTTATTTAATAAACACTAAAAAAAAAGCATTTTTCACGCTCGGCATCAAAATATTTTATATCTCTGGTTACTTCATGGTTAATCGGTGTTGTTTAAGCCTCGGCGGACGTAATACGCTTTATCTTTACCATTTTAAGCTCTTTTTCATTGTTATGGTACTATGTTTTGCTCACTTTGTTATGGAAACAATAGTAATTAGAATTGAATGACACTTAAGGTTTACACATCTAAGCACTTTTAATAATACTACATCCAAGCAAAACTCGGCAACACATTGCCCAAATCACTTCACATCTAAATACTTTTAATAATATATCCAAGCAATACTCGTCAACATATTGCCCAAATCACTATTGATAAGTAAGTAGTGTAGAAGTAAGTGAAACTTTCCTGTTGCTTAACACTGATAGCGTTATCTAGTTGTGTATGCAAAATATTGGAAAAATGATCAATAACCAACTTACATGGTATATAGACTCCGGCAATCTGCTATCTAATATTCAATGTTGTTTTCTCCATAAACAATCCACGGTGGATCACCTTGTCCGTCTCAAGATGGCTATTTTCAATGATTTTTTCCATAAGCCGCATCTTCTGGCTGTTTTATTTGATCTGGAGAAAGCGTACGACACCACCTGGCGGTACGGAATTTTGAAAACACTTTTCAATTGCGGGTTCTGAGGGAACTTCCCCATTTTTATATCTAATTTTTGTCGGGCGGACACTTTGACGTAAGGTTGAATAACACCTTATCCGATGATTTTATCTAAGAAAATGGAGTGCCTCAGGATAGTATTTTGAGCTGTATGTTGTTCGCTATTGCGATAAATAATATTGTAGACAACGTGCGCCTCCTGTACGTTCATGCCTTTTTGTGGATGACTACGCAATTTATTGCAGTTCGTCAAGTCTCCAAAGGGTTGAACAGCATATTCAACTTTGTGTCAATAATATTTGGTCGTGGGTACCACGTAATAATGGCTTTCGCTCTTTGCCGCTAAGACGGAAGTCGTCCACTTCCATAGATTATGCGGAGTACAGCCAGCGCCCAGTATTTTAATGAATAATGTTGTTTTACCAATCTCAGAGACTGTAAGGTTTCTGAGACTTTTATATGATTTTAAATTAACTCGAATCCCCCACATCAAAGACCTGAAAGCGAGGTGTATAAAAGTTTTCAACCTGCTCAAAGTGGTTAGCGGTCGGTCCTGGGGTGCTTATAGGGGAACCTTGATAGACCTGTATAGGTACTTGGTAAAATCTAAACTAAACTATGGCAGTTTTGTTTATGGATCAGCGAGACCTTCGGCGTTAAAGATGCTGGATAGTGACCACCATGCTGGCATATGACTGGATATTATTGCTTTTCGTAACAGTCCAGTCGTCAGCATCTGAGCCAAAGCCGGTGAGCCCCTTCTTTCTTACCGGCGGTCCTATTTCCTGACATCCTATGTGCCAAAACTACATTGCATGCCAGAGCATGTAGACTATAGTCCTGTGTTTCATCCCCCTAATCGTGTCTTGGATGAAACCAAATGGTGTAGTACAAGGCCGGTTGGGATCAGGATGCTATCGGTTTTTAACACATGTGGGATAGTCCTGCCAATGGCTGTCCCTAAATCTCCAGGCCGAGTTTCTCCCTGGAAGATACACTTACCTCAATGTCATTTTGATATTTCCAAGTTCCCTAAAGCGACCACCCCATACTTTGTATATGAGAGGACCTTTAATGATCTCCTCGCAACTCACTTTCAGAGTTTTAAATGCATTTACATGGATGGCTTGAAATGTGAGGCCTCTGTGGGATCTGCTTTTGTTGTGGAAGGATCTAATTTTAAATTTGGTTTAGCTGGTCAATCAAGTGTTTTTTTTGGCTGAATTTTACTACATTTTTAAATATTTATTTTTTGTTTATCGTAAGTGTCACCGTTCTGTTCTCATCTCCACGAATTCCATGAGTGCTCTGTTGGCATTATCCACTCTCTACCATTGGAATCCCCTCGTGCAAATGATATATGAGCTGTCTTACAGGAAATGAACTGGCGGACCAGGCAGCTAAGGACACAGCACACCTGCCTCTGGCGACGAGTCTGGGTGACATGTTTTTAGACCTAAAGGGTTATTTTCAGCGAGGGGTCTTGCGCACCTGGCATGAGCATTGGGTTTCGACCCCTGCTCAGAACAAGCTGCAGTCCATCAGGGATGGTGTGTCATGATGCCCCTCTTCATTACGAAAGTCTAGTAAAAATAAAGTCATCGGATGAAAGTCCGCGTCATGCATACATTTCTAACCCACATATTTTTACTAATAGGGGATCCACCTCCAGTGTGTGAGTTTTGCGATGGTCTCCTTAGTGTGTACCACATTTTGGTGGAGTATCTCAAGTTTGTCCCTATTTGTCTGGCTCTTGATTTTAAAGGTGACATTCATTTTTTATTACACGACAGTGCAGGAGGAGTTATTGGTTTTCTCCATTTTATATGCCAGGTGAATCTTTTTATTGCCATTTGTGTCACTTTCGTAAAGTGACTCATCTGGATTTTATCTCATATCGAGACTTCTTTAACATTTTAGTACACTTTAACATGTTTGTTTTGTCTTTTTAACAGATTATTATTTTAACATGTTTGTCTTATCTTTTTAACTTAGATAACCCGCTTCGGTGGTGTATGGCTAACGCGCTAGTCGTGTTAAGCTCAACTGCTGAGGACGGGGAGATCGAGGTTCGAATCTCGGTCGGGTGAACTGGGGGTGGTGTTTCCAAAATGGTTTTCCACTCTCCCTACACGCAAATGTGGGTTCTCTTCCTCTAATTCAATCTTCCCAATTCCTAATCCATTAGAGTAATTAGTACTTAAAAGTATAACCCGGATGGGTAGTAAGACGCGGTGCTAAATATTATTAATATTATATTAACTTACATATTGTTTTAATATGTATGTTTGTTTTGTCTTTTTATTGGTGTGATACATCTGTGGTTTTTTTAGCAGGTGTTTCACTCAAATGGGTATTTTCTCATATTGATATCTATTATTTGTATGCTCGTATTTGTATATTGTGTTTTCACCTTTTATGGAGACAGGTGAATAATATTACTCTCTTTCGGATGGAGATTTCACTATGTTTTACATAATATGTTAAGGCCATAATGACCTCATTGTGTCTATGGGCCTATAAATAATAATAATAATAATTTATCCAGTAAAACTGATTCTTGGTATTATTTCCAGTTAGAAAATGAACCGTAAGAAAGGGCATCAAGATTGTAAGGTTTTGGTGATATTCTTCTGTTTGCAAATAGTATTGCCCATTCTGATAGGGCCCAAATAACTTTGTTCCTGTAACTTGACCTAATACACACATGCATTGAATCCACAGACATGTAAGGGTGTCCGGAATGAGGTAGTTTAAAGTAATTTGCTCTATACTTTACGTATGTTTTAGAAAATAATACAAAATAGCCCAAAGCTGCCAGTTCTTATTTTCTCCTGGACAGCTATCACACTACAATGCTACATTATTCATTTTGTGTCTACTTTCAACTATGGTCAGGTACTTGTAAACAATACTGAAAACTTCATTGGACCCCCTTTTCCCATCGCTCTCTCCCCATAGGTAGTAAAATCCATCTCTAGTTCCACTTTCACACAGAGTAAAATTATAAATATATTTACGACTATAGTACAAAAGCAGATTTTTCTGTCCAAAAGTGGTATTTAGTACCTTCTGAAGATAAAATGATATAAACAAAAAATGTCATCATTTTTAGCATGCGTTTGGTCTTTCGCAAATTATTTTTAGAAGCTCTTTTTCAGCTAAATGCTTTTCATGCTAAGGATCAGGAGTATAATTTGTTTATTTTTGAAATTTTCAAATTTTAAGTACTTGTCTTGCTTCGGGCAGTGAATACCAATATTAAACCCTTTAATAAATATTTCTTATAATACATCTTCTTTCACTGGATATAATATTTTTTTTTCCTTTACAATCAGTAACATATATTCTGTATATATTGGCCAAATTTTTAAACTCCACCGGTAAATATAGTTTGTTGGTACTCTGGCGACAATAGTGTGAGGGTACAGCTGAAAGGGATTTTATAAATATGTCAACAATTTCCTTTTTTTCCCCTAAAAAGCCTTATTTGGAGATTCGTTCCTACCCCTCATGTCTAGTTTAGGTTTGTGTATTTTGTTG
This sequence comes from Timema shepardi, assembly GCA_902151425.1. NCBI lineage: Eukaryota > Metazoa > Arthropoda > Insecta > Phasmatodea > Timematidae > Timema > Timema shepardi. Next base: position 18,266 of record CABFVX010004850.1, read on the forward strand.
TCAAATGAATACTGCAGAATTATTTGACTACAATCAAGTGTCCTTGTTAAAAATTGCTGGCAGACTTATTATTTGTCCAAAGGAGGTGACAAATTTAAACTAAACGATCGATCTTTTCAATGTGCTTTTACTATATTCTTTTCTTTTCGTTTTCTACCTTCAAAATCTAGTTTGTAATTCAAAGATTTGTTGCTTCTTTTCACCTAAATTTTTTGTACCGTTTTTCTGACACTTCCCGTGGGCACATGGGTCTGGCTGTAAATTTTTGATGGCATAACTTTATTAGCTTTACTTATATAAGTCTCTTATTAGCTTTACTTATATAAGTCTCCCCTTTTTACTTCTTTTTATTTTGAATACAAGCTTTATTATCATTCAAGTGAATACATCTTATGGTTTTCAAAAACCTTTTTACAGTCATAATGTGGCTTATTCTCTCAACATGAAAATTCTCTTCTTCACTCCAGTAAATTTTCATTACGGGTAATTTATGGAAACCCATGATGATCAATATACCTAAGAATGCTGACAGTTCTTCAATACAAAATGAAACATCTACACCTTGTTGTAGGACATATAAGTTAGATTGGCCCACATTATACTGGTTAAGGTTGGCAGTCCATATCATTTGGAATATCGAAAGATGGTTACGGTTTTGAACAAGGACTGAGTCCAAATCCTTGAGTAGAAGTAGAATTCAAATAGGTTTGAACTGTTTTGTAAATTCATATTCCTTAGGCCTACCATCGTCAGGTGTGACAGTGCCAGCAATATCCTCTGCGTCACTATTAAAACCGTCAGCAGTTGCTGTGCAACTAATTGAGTAACCGATACTTTTTTTAAAATTATTTTTTTTGTTTCTGGTGTATAAGTTTTGTCGGCATCTGAATCATCACTTAGGTCTAGACCAATATTAGACTAATCTGAACCATTATCATATAATGTATAACTTAACTTTGGCTTACGGAGATCATTAAATTTAGAAGAAGCCTTGGTTTTGTTTGTACCTGGATCATCCATCAAAACAGGACATTTCCTCGCACTGCTTACCCTTCAACTGTCTGCGTGTTACTGGTGTAGATTTACTTGGTCATGTAGCCATAGCAGCATCCTCAGCAAATTCATCTCCTCCAATTTCTGAGTCGTATGCTGCATCATTTGTAATGCTGACTCCTAAGAGTTCCAACGTTTCTTGCCGGGTTTGACCCTTACTTGTCCACACATCATACCGCAATAAAATATCTGATTGAATATTGTTAGTCAATTTTTATATATGGCGATGATGATGATAACACGGCCTAAATTATAAAATTTCCCGGTGATAATAGCTCTTAAGTTTAAATAATGAAAAAATAGTAAGAGTAAAATCATGTAAGAAAATTTAGCCAAGGCCTATGACAAGATACCCATTTCATAGTGAGGTTATCACACTACACAATACAAAATGTAGTTATATTTTCTAACTGAAAGAAGATTGTGCTTATTTATACATTGATTTGATTTCTTGAAGGTTTGAGAAACAATAATATAGTTTATAGTGTTTCATTATGAATGAAACAGAGAATAATAAATCTTATAAATATATAATGGCTGGTAAATAATTTTTATGTTGCCAAAACACATTTGGTATATTATTAATATTTTTCAATAGTAATAAAACATATTTTGGTATATTATTAATATTTTACAATAGTAATAAAACATATTTCACTTACAATATAACAATCAGTGTTTATAAAATGTATGCATACCATTTTTGTAGAATAAATAGAATAAATCACCACTGATATCACTAGATGTCCTAATTTGAAAATGCATCTGTTCACATTGAAAAAGTGAAAGTCATCTTCTGGGCAGTGACTCATACATAACCAGTACCACCTTAATAAAATTATTGAAATAAAAGGTAGATAACAGCACAAAAATAGTGTACATAATGGTAGACAGATAAATAGAATATTCATGCAAAATATATTGTGGTGACTCACTTTTGTAACCAAGGATGTTTTAACTAAAATTGAACCAGAGAGCTATAAAAGGTTAATAAATGTGGCACGGAAAGATCTCTACAAAAACAATCGCATTTGATTTGAAAAACTGAGAAATCTAAAAATCAACTCACTCTGACTTGCACTGATTTGCAATACTTCGCTTTTTGTTGTGAAAATAAAATTCTAAGGAAATAGACTACAGCGGAGAACATAGTAGTTTTTCTGAAAGCCCTGCGGAAGCTATTGGTTAGAACAGACCAATGGGCGAGCAGTCAATTCTATACCCAGAGCCGGGGCGCGGCACAAATCCACATATGCACACACAATATACAACATATACCTCTACCTTTCCTAAAAGCATTACTGATTCATCGGTTTGTAATAAGATGTGTTGAAACTGTAACCTAAAAATTCATTGTCATACTTTTGAAAGTAAACGCACAACAGAATTGGGAAAATCAGATTTTTAAAATAAAGAAGTTTGATAATGGTTATCAATCATTAACATCTTATTATTTTTTTAGATGCTTTAATAAAAGGTTTTGTCTATTTTAGTTAATGTTAATCAATCATTATCATCTTATTATTTTTTTAAATGCTTTATAAAAGGTTTTGTCTATTTTAGTTAATTGTAATCAATCATTAACATCTTTTTTTTTAAATGCTTTAATAAAAGGTTTTGTTTATTTTAGTAGTCTAAACTTATCAAATATTTGGCTATACCAAAGCTTGGGGAAAGTGGGGTGTCCGAGGGGAGGGCAAATATTGGAATAATTGTATGAATGAAGGAATGAATGAAGGGATGAATGGAGATGATCTTTTACATTTAAAATTGAGTCATTTATAGTTACTTACCCGCCTCAGTGGCATAGTTGGCTAACGCGCTAGTCGTGTTGAGCTCGGCTGCTGAGGACGGGGAGATCGAGGTTCGAATCTCGGTCGGGTGAACTGGGGGGGGGGAAGGAGGATTTCCTAAATGGTTTTCCACTCTCCCTCCACGCAAATGCGGGTTCACTTCCTCTAATTCAACCTTCTCCATTCCTAATCCATTAGCATGATTAGTACTTAAAGCGTATAACTCGAACGGGTAGTAAGACGAGGTGCTAAATAATAATAATAGTATAGTTACTTTTGTTATTATATGATTTAGTTTATGTATTGGTTCCCTTAAGTGTAAGACGAGGCAAACGAGCCTTAACTTCACCAAAATGTACCAAAATAAAGACAAGAAATAAATAGCTCAAATTAATTTATAAAGTGTTTATAACCCTAAGATTGGTTTTATATGCTTCCTCAGCCATCAGCCCTTATTGTGTAATTGAAATGTATAGCTTGTCTGAGTCAACTGGGTTTGTAGTAAAGCCCAGAAAAAATTCAGGTGTTTGGTAATTTTTGTCCAAATATGTAGCTAAATACCTTTTATTAGAGACTTCAACTACTATTTTATGACTATAGGAACCCGGTCATAATTACTGTCACATTTTATTTTGAACATGCCTTTATGAAAAAAAAGGACAGATTTATGGTTAGTGGCAAGTTTTAGACTAAAGTATTTATCAAACAACATTTTAAAACTATAGTCCAACCTTTATTGTTACAGCACCCATTTTTGGGGTCCAGTAGCAAATTGGGGTATCCCTATAGCTGCCATTGCGGACACACAAAAAAGCCCACAATTTATCAGTGGCAAGATGACATGTGGTAAGTAGGCTTGCATCCTTTCACGTTGAAATGTTGTTTTTTGATAATAAGAACAAAATTATTTTTAATTTGTTGTCCATTTAGACGTTTATTTATGTTGGTTTCTTCATAGTCTGAATTAGAAAATAGTGGAATCAAGATTAGTGAAAACATTTTATCATATTCAAAACTGTATCATTGTAAGAATTGGTCCATATTTTTTAAATTATAAGTTAAATTGATTTTTTGAGGTATTGTTTTTGTACTGTATTTAAGCTCAGTAGTAATTAATCCCATGTGGAAATTAAATACCTAAAACCGGAACTTTCATGCTCATACACATTTACTTACAAAAATTGGATGTATGGGAATGTAATTTTACTCTGGTCTAACATTTTCTGCTGCCACTGACAAGCTCACTGATGTGCAAGTTAATAATAAACTAATTTTTATTGGCCAACTCTTACTAAATTCTATGAAAGAAAAATCATTTTCATGATGCAAAATAGGTTCAACATATGACACAGGGTGTCCAGCGACCTGGAAAACAGGGAATTGTCAGGGAATTTGCTTGGTCAGGGAAAAGTAATGGAAAAGTAAGGGAATTTTATTAAATTTCTGGAAATTTTACATTTTATCTATAAAAAGCCAAATATTTTGATTCACAATAGTCAAAATAACACTTTTCTTCTAGTTAATAACCATCTGGAATCACTTTCACAACATTGTCCATGTTGAGCAGACTAATATCACTTCTCAAGGTCAACAAGTAAGTTTTGTGTCTTTCCACTCTTCTGCCACTTGTCTTTGGCCAAAGTTGAGTCATGGATATTCATATGTACAAAATTTGATTAGGCCTACATTTTAAGTATAAGGAGCTAAGAATGACTCTGTCCCACAACTATCTTAAATCGTTCTTGCTTGGGGCAATCTTTTAATGACTGAATACAATTTTACTGAAATTTATTTTTAACTTAAAAAAGTCCATTTCCCCAGAGGCAGAAATCGGTTAGTCCTTTTATTGAGTGACACAGTTTCAGAATGTGTATGTATCTAGGGAAAAAAAAACACTCTTTAATCTGTGATCTTAAAAAAATATTTTCATAATATACTTAATATCGATAAATAGTGGTCTGGGAAAAAGTAAATTGGGGTCTAGAAAACCTGGAAAAGTCAGGGAATTTTAAAATATAGTTTGGCTGGACACCCTGTCAGACAATTTTATTTCTATCATTGGCAGTTTAAATTAAATAAAAACATTTAAGAAGCCATACAATGAACAAATATCATAAAAGTCCACTAAAAGACTGAACTTATGTTCACACACACTACATAAAAACAAAACATATATAAGGTATCATCAATATGTTATTTTTTATCAATAATTTATCATGTAACTAGCTTAGTTTTTCAATCCTATTGATGTGCACTAATTTTTCTTTCATTCAAAGAGTCAGTGGTCATTCCATTTGAGTATATTATTTTTGACCATCTGAACACCATTTCCTTATGTCTTTTAATATGAAAATTCTTTTAAATGCATATAAGCTATAATTAATAACATATAAGTTAATTATCATTAATTTATTATATCTATGCATTGGGATTGCTTGGTTAATTTGTTTTGTCCAATTTTCTTCTTATTTATAATAACTAGACACAATGTTTAATTTTGCAGCTTTGTGCATATATTCACTCATGTTTATGAGGTTCTCCATCCGAGTGCAGCCACGCAACATGCTATTGTTTGCTTGTCATTTCACTAATGAGTGCGCCCAGTTAGTACAACTTGGACGCTTTATTAAGTACCATCACTTTGGAGACAAGGCGCTGGAGCAGAATGCTAAAAATAGTGTCGCTTGACTGCTTTAACAAGTTTAGTGTTTTAGTCAAGGTAAGTTTATAATCTAGGCTACGCACCTATTGATTTCATTTGGTCACTGTTTGAAACAGGGTGGGGACGACGACACATAATTGAAGAGCGACTAATGATACTAATATTTAATTGAATAATTCAACTACTATTCATTGCAACTATGATTTTTTTAATGTTTTTTAAAAGACAACACTCATTGTCATAAACTTAAAATAAGCATAAAAATTTCTCAAGAATTGGTCATCATCGAGTATTATTGTTTAGCATTTCTTTTGATGATGACTAACCAACAAAGATGTGATCAGAAATGTTACCTTTGTACAGTGCAAAAACTGTTGATTAGGAGTTTGCAGTCCCCAGCACAAATAAATTCACTTGGGATAGGCACCTTAATTTAGAATCAAATAATATATTACCTGTGCCGTTATTATCTAGTGATTAAACTAACACTTTGTTTATAGCATATTACTGACCAGTGATTGTTACTCTCACTGCTTGGATATAGGATATTACTGGCCAGTAATATTAAAATGTCACCCCTTGGTCATAAGAGATTACTGGCCAGTGATTGTTACTGTCACTCCTTGGTTATTCATTATTGCTAAACGTGATTTTACAATCTCTTTTTGGCTATAGGATATGTTTGGTCAGTAGTTATATTACTTCTTGGTTAGAGAGTATTATTTACTAATTGCTGTACTTTTATTACCTTTCTTATATATGAAAAAAGGTATCAGAAAGAAATATATGATCAAATAAAAGGGAACACACACAGCCTCAAAAAGTCTAAAAAGGTTTTCCTTAAAGATCTGTACTTAGATTCATAGTTAAAGACTATTATTTGTTAATATTGTTGTACTGATAATACTTTGTTATAGAATATTTTTGGCTAATTATTGTACTATCAGACTATCATATACATGGGCATAAGCAGAACTTTTTCCAGGGGAGCACTTTACGATAAACCCATAATTAAGTACTAAAAAACAACAGAGCAACATATTAACGTTACCTTTGCTTTTATAAGTGCTACACCCATGAACTAAGACTTTTTCTCGAATGAAAACTTACAAATAAATTACAACTCATCTTATAAAAAAAATCTTACAGTAAAAAAAAACAAATTCTTCGATTTGTTTAAAATATTTTTAACACTTCCTTCTCAAATCTCTCCTTTTTTTTCCAATGCAGTTTTTCTGTGCACATTCAGTAAGCATAGCCCATTGAGACACTCCCCTGTCATCGTCGACCTTAGCCATTCTCTGCAAGGTACTGAATGACCGCTCTATGGTACAAGTGGTGCATGGCTGAGCAAGAGAGACGAGCAGTCTTTTTTGTGATAGGGTAAAATAGTTCCGCCTCTTTTAAAAGGTTTCTTCTCCTTCCGCATGGTGTACCATAGTTCAATTTCGGAATCTAAATCTTGCAACTTTAAAACTCTAGAACTGCTTGGCTTTCATCTTGACATCTTAACATATTGAATGATCATCTCCAACATGATAAGGGGGTGTAGAGCCAAAAGTGAAAAAGCAGGTGAATGTTCTTCTGAGAAACGTTGCTTCATCGAATACACTAAGGAGTCCAAGTAAGTAATTACTAAGGATCTCTTCCAATACTCTAAAGGGGTGGATGCTGGAGCTATGATGCTGTTTTCCAACAGATCCCGACCCCATCAATTCCACTTCCTCGGCAATCTTGTAGGCATCCTCTACACATTCTGTCGACACTTGCTCTACATCACTACGGTGAGTTATGTGAACATCGGAGAAGGTCCAGGCTTTTAGACTGTAGAGTATTTACCACAGGTTCCAATAAGGCAGAATACTTAGCTATCAGAGCGACAGAAACGATGAATTGAGCTTTGGTGTCCGCAGAATGAAGCTTGAATGCCTGTTTCCTCGTATCACCATTTCCTTCAAGTGATACTCTCAAACCCTTCAATGGGGAAATACTCACTAAAAACTGCAATACTTTTGTTACCATCGCGTTTCACAAAGAAGTGGAATATTTGGGGCATATTTTCTTTTAAATACTGACTCGCTGAAGAACCTTATGTGCTTGATAGTGGAGATGGGGTTGGAATTTGATTCAATCTACAGGTTGATCAAAAGAAGAAAAAGACAAGATAAAAGCATACTGTTGTGGTATGTGTAATGTGTTGCCATATTTAAGGAATTCCATAACCATTTATAACTTACCACGCAAACATTTAATTTCTAAATTTAGTTAATCCTATGTATTTATTTACTTGTTTTGCGGGGAGGGCTGGCTGCGCCCATGATCACATATAATCAATATTACTAGCTAATTGTTAGAGCATCACTTCTTGGCTATAGAATATAACCAGCTTATGGTTTTAATATCACTTTGTGGTGATAAACTGTTTGAAATTAATTGAAACTTGATTTTTCACAATTGTTTAAGCTCATTCTGTAGGGGCCTATATATTTTTGATAAATATTATATCTTGCTTTATAAGTGATATACTTCCAATTAGACATAGTTTTTAGCTAATTTTTTATGGAGCAAACTTGATAACTTGATTTTTCTAATCTTGAAAAGTTATTTACTTTTGTTGAAATAATTTAAACTTAACTACGTCTATAACTCTGGCCTAGTTTGGACTCAAAAGTTCATAAATTGATTTCAAATTAGTTATTAGTTTTAAACTTGATATTTTTAAGATATTCTTTATTTCTTGTTAGTGTTTGAGAGCCAAACATTTAAAGGTTGGACAACCTTTTTCAAAATTGTTAGTTTCTTGTTGTTAAAATGAACTACAGTAAACCAAGTTTGATCCAAAAACTAAACATCTTTATAAATAGTGATCCCTTTTAGACCTACATTTCTTAAATATGTAGTCCATTTCAACTTTAGATTTTTATAGTGTTGAACCTTTTTAATTAGTTTGACCAACTTTATAAGCATAATTCATTCTTTATACTATTTTGAGAGGCAAGAATTATTACCAATTCAACACATGTTGATAATTTTAACTTAGTATTAATTGTTTGCAAAGTTTATTTGAACTTAATTGAAATTAATTATTTTTTCAAAATTTCAATTTTAAATTCTTGTTCTGATTTTAAATATTCATTTTCACAATGTTACACTTCTTTCACAAGCTTATCTTAAGGCCCTTTGACACAGTATCAGTTGACTAATGCAAGTACACTAATTTGGCTGCGTGCGCACATCTTGCACCATGTAAACAGACAAGCAAGCTAACAAGCAAGTCTACTTGCAAGTGAAAAAGTTGGTCACCTTCCAACTTTACTAATGCAAGTAGACAATTCAAAATGGCGGCAACTAAAGAATTAGTTGTGCGGGGGACACTTATTTGTGGAATTTTAAGAAAAGAATGAGTTTTTGTGCAATTTTAAGCACTGAATTTATAAAGATAAGAATGCGAGGGATATTGCACTAGAGTATAATGTAAAGTTATATCAGATGTACATATTATCTAGACGTTTACAAAATAAAATGTTAAGCCTACTTAAATATTACAAATGTGCCTTGTGAGAGATATTATTTAATATCGGTAAACAAATGTTATCAATAATTTTATCAAACCATTATTTCCTACCAATCAACGTGTCATGTGTAATTTTTTTTTATATACAATCATAAAATATAATACAACATAGTACCGTGATTAGTTCCGGCAACATAATATTCGCGTCATCGGCAAGTAAGGTATGAATGGCCGGCAGTTTTTACGCAAAATCTTCGGCAAGTTTTCCGATCTGCGTATTTGACACTTTAACCAATCTTTATAAGTTTTAATTAATAATGTTCAGCCCACACACTTCAAACACTTTGTAGTAGTGCTTTGGAAACTTGAGTAGATACGTAACATTACTATCGAATAGAAAACCAGATAGTTTATATTCAAACCAATCTACAAAGAAATGAATTATTATTTTTAAGGAATATTTTAGGCCTAGCAAGCTAGCATTTAACAAAATATTTTTGATTAGTATACCAAAATTTAAAACAAGGTTTAAAAAACCTACGTTAGGCCTATTTAAAAATGCCCAACCGAGGGTTGTATTGGGATTAATAGACCTAATTTGAGTTTAATTTTATTTATCATGTATGCTAAGTGAGTTATCAAATCAAGAAAAATAATATAATAACTATTTGGGATCAACTGAAATACATTTTTAACTATCAAGGAATTAAGAAATATGAGACATACTAATAAATAACTTTTTTATGTTATTTATATATAATTTTTATAAACATGACAACTAATTATGATACATTATGTTTACTGGAAAATTGTAACTTATTTGGCCACCCATTCTCATTCTTTATTCACCCTTTCTAGATCCTAACACATAAACGTAATTAATATATACGTATAAATAACCTGAGCGAGAAATGAGACTCAGTGATAAAAAAAATTCACACCAATATAGAGATCAGTTAGCACAACTTCATTTTCAGCCATGTTTTTAGAAGCGATACTATACAAGTGAAAAATGTGTGTCAACACAACTAGCATGTTAGTAAACTAATACCACTAAACTTGAATTAGTCCACTAACACCGTGTCAACGGGCCTTTAGTACTTGATATAACTTTTTGAGCGCAAATATTTTCCCACTTTTTCAAAATAAGGAATTACTTTTCTGACATTTGAGTCACTATTCATCATACACAACTTATTTTTTTTTTTATTGAATGTGTCTAAAATAAATTCTGTAAGCTAAGGATGTCAAACTCAAGTATTTGATACCTCGATACCCCCGACAACTAAGCAAAAAGGGAAAATTCAGAATGAGTGGTAATCAATTATTTCTAGATTAGTTTATTTGCTATATATTATGGTTCAATTAACGACCCTAATTGGTGAAAAGACTTTTTTTTTCTATGAAGTTAAATAAATATTTTTATGTGTGAGGTTGGGAAAATAATTAAATAGGAAATGTTCAATAATCAAAAAATCGAGGTTGAACTTAGGAATCGTAATCAATAATCGAAATTAAAAAAATAGGTACCGGTATTGTGACATCTCTACTGCAAACTTTAGATATCCTTTTCTTGTATCATATTTAAAAATATTTTAAATAATTAAAAATCAGCAATTTTTTTTAGTATAGCTCCTTAAATAAAGGCATATCCCATTTTATAAGAAATAAATACATACTTTATTTAGCAAGAAATAAAAGCATATAACATTTCGATAAGTTTATAAAAAAGTGTTATTATTTAATGCCAAAACTTCCATGAAATTCTATATTTTTAACCCTAGACACTTCTGGCCATAGACTAGTAGTCCAAAGGAATAACAAAAATGTAAATTTGTACCGCAGTGGTTGTTGCAAATGTGGGTAGCAATTTTTGGGATTAATAAATTAGTTCACAGCACTTATGTGAGCCCACATTATTCAAGTTCTATAGCTTAAGTAAAGCCTAGAAAATTACTTGTTTTATCATTTGTTTGAAAAACTCAAGATGACAGAATTTAAAAATGTAATATGGTTTTTTTTTATTGCAGCAAATTGTTCAATTGTCAAGTTAATCACTAGCATTCTCCATTCATAAGGGCTTGCGTTGGAATGAATCTCATCTCATTAAATTGGGCACCTACTTGAGGATTTCTACTGTTGAAGAATCTCCACCCATAAGCTAGTTAATAATGTTGAAATTAATTGAGATTTAATATACATATATTTTACATCTACATTTGTTATTGACTATGGATTTAAAAGTTCCTAGATAAGTAATTTAACTCTATCATGATTTTATAAAATAGGTTTCTTTAAAAGTTCAGTAATGGATTGATTGTTTAGAGTGAGAATATTTGTAAGTAGTTAATAACATTGAAATCATGTGACACCTCCAAGTACCTTTCAACTACAGTAAGCCCACGTCTTCTTTGGTGCTGACTGACAGCTCACAGCTGACTTCTGGCAGTCAACATTTAGGTGTATACATACATTTTGACTGTCAGTAGTGACAGCCGCTAAACACGTGTTTTTGCAGATCATATGGTTTGGCGTAGGGATACATAATTTGGTCTAGTAACTTTTCAAAGCTGCCAGTCAGCACCAAAAAAGCCATGGGGCTACTGTAAGCATATATTGTTTTAAGGGTTTATGTAAAAGTTAAGATCTTTGTCTTCTCATCTCCTGTTTAATTTAAAATGCCCTACTTGGATACATGCACAAATTCTCAGCAGGCATAGAACAGTGTTTAGGTTACTGCCTGGCCAATTTTATACAAACATGTTTTTTAAACACGAGATAAATAAGGAACTGTAATTGTAGATAAAATATTACTTTAAAAAAAACCCAGAATTAAAATATTTTTCTTTAACGATCATTGTATTACTGTGGATTTTGCGACATTCCATATCAAAATAAATTAACTACATGCTATAAGCTATTGCTTGAGCTTATTTGATTTAGTATTTATTTCAAATAAACTTTAAGGTAAATGCTCACTAATAGTTACATGATTATTTGTGAATATAAATTAGAAAATTGTATGTATATATAATTTGACCAAATCATCCCTTACAGGCCCTTGTTGGTGTTGTTTGATTATATTATTTTCCTTGCCTATATTTCTAGTAAACTGTACACATTATTTATATAAAATCTACTTTTTGCCAACAAATAATGCACACTTTTAAAAATTGTGATCACATATACATGCTAATTAGTACAAAATCAGTAGGACAGGTGTGATCTGACAGTGAATATAGTTACTAGATCTACTTTTATGTATTCATTTGTCAAATCATTTGATATGTATTTGAAATGTTTGGTAGATACTTAAACTAATAAAAGTAGTACTTGCCCATTGACTTAGAAATTTATGAAAACAATGTGGAAACTTTATAAAGTAATGTAATGTCAGTGATAAGAAAGGAATCCAACCTGAAAGTGGAGAGTGAAGAGATGAAGTCAAGCTGAAAGGATATTAGGCTAATGGGAATGAAGAGATGAAGCCAACCTGAAAGGATATTAGGCTAGTGTGAATGAAGAGATGAAGCCAACCTGAAAGGATATCAGGCTAGTGTGAATGAAGAGATGAAGCCAATCTTAAAGGATATTAGGCTAGTGTGAATGAAGAGATGAAGCCAATCTTAAAGGATATTAGGCTAATGTGAATGAAGAGATGAAGCTAACCTGAAAGGATATTAGGCTGGTGTGAATGAAGAGATGAAGCCAATCTTAAAGGATATTAGGCTAATGTGAATGAAGAGATGAAGCTAACCTGAAAGGATATTAGGCTAATGTGAATGAAAAAATGAAGCCATTCTGAAAGGATATTAGGCTAGTGTGAATGGAAAAATGAAGCCATCCTGAAAGGATATTAGGCTAGTGTGAATGGAAAAATGAAGCCATCCTGAAAGGATATTAGGCTGGTGTGAATGAAGAAATGAAGCTAACTTGAATGGATAAGAGGCTAGGGTGAACAAAGTAATGAAGAGAAAAGTTACCGAGTTATATCCTAACTATCCTTTCTGGTTGATGAATTCCTTTCCTATCACTGCCTATGACTGCCCTATTCTTGCCTTTGATTTGTGTGTACAACTATTATGTCATTATCATTTAATCTCTTGAGACAGGTTGAAGACTAAAGAAGAGGCTCCATTATTCTTTCTCAATCTTCCAAAACCCTCATTTTCAATCTGTATACCCTTTTATTTTGTCTTTCCATCTCTAATATACCTAAACTAGCGAGAAAGTCCCTTCTCTCTAGTTTCATACATACTTATTTCTAAACATCTCTAACACCTACTGCCAGTGGTATCACTAGGGCTGGTGTCACCCTCGTGGAACTCATCCCATAACAGACCATACAGAACTCTGAGTTATGTTTTTTATACTAGTGTTACTCATAAATGAGAATTCCCATATATCACTGAAAGCAATGGAAATAGTAGTGACACAAAAAGCTTGCAAAATTAAAATTACACCTTTAAATTACAAAATCATCCACATAATTGAAATATATTTACATTTACATAGCTTCATATAATTAAATTAAAAATTCATTAGGGAAACAATGGCATTCAAAGTAAAAACATTTGAATTACATCATAATTATGTTAATTTTAACTAGTTAAACAGTACTGTTCCATTAGAGACATTATTGGATTAGGTTTGCATTGTCAATAACATCCTAAATAATGTAGAAGCTGTAGACAAATGCAAATTGCAGCTAAAATATTGTTAATATTGTAGCTAAAATATCAGAAAATTTGACAAAATTGGCTACTTTAAAAACACCAGCAGCAATGAAAACAACAGCGCATGCGGACAAAATTCTAAAAGTTGTTGTAATTGGATAACAGGAGCTCATGTGCATTAGAAAGATCAAAAAGTAAATTAGTATAGAGTTGTCTCTGTAGGTATATTTAGACAGTACATGTAAGCTGTGCTATGAAAAATGTTTTAGCTGCTTTAGCTAACTACAGGGATATGTTTTTAAATAATAAATTAATGCCAATACACTACACAAAATTTGTATAGGCTGTCACTCTGGTGTCACCAGGTACGATCCACCCTAGTGACGCCACTGCCTGCTGCTAATTTCTTCATATGGTATTATTAAGGCTCAGATGTTTATGACCTTAAAAATTGCTAAATATGTTTTTAAAAATACCAATATATTACCTTAAAATTGACAAATATGCCCTAAAAAATGTATGTCAATGTCAAATGAATATTATAAATATGCCTCAAATCAAGGAAGTAGCTTGTAGTAAAAGAAATTAGTCAAAAAATCTTTAATTATTTGGTCTGGGGTTCAATCCTCAGTCCCGGCACAGATTTATCTGATTACCAAACCCTTCCTTCACCTCTGACAAGAAGTGTATTAATCACAACTATGTGAATGTGGAGAATGCCAGGCCTCCACCGTGGTTCGGATTCAACTTTAAACTGTAGGTCCTACATTTTCATCTCGCAATCACCCTACCATTACACATTAGCGTGTGTATAACTCAAACAGGTAGCAAGACGCAGTGCTAATAATAATAATATAATAATAATAATAATAATTATTATTATTATTATTATTATTTAATTATTGATCTGACACGCTCACAACTAATTCAGAGTAACATTATAAATATAACCAGGAGAGTCTTTACAAGGAGAACAATAATTCAGTGGAGTGGGGAAGGACCTCCCAGAGCAAGGCTCCGCAGGTTCTATTTACTTAAGTTTCTCCAGAAACGGTCTTTCTCGAACAGGTCTACACTACTTTAAGTTGGCAGTAGTAGTGAATCTCTTGTGAGCAAGCAAAACCAAATATGATTATTACCTTCAAATAATCTGCTCGGAAAATATTTCCGCAATAACAACATTGATATATAACATGTGAAGCACAGATTGCTTTGATAGAAATTAGAAATACACGGTTAAGTTATTTAAGTGATTTTAAACAAAATATGACTTTATGCCTCCATAGTTATTGTGGAAATATGACCTAAAATAAAAAAAAAATCAATATATGCATTTGGGTCTAGGTTAATTTTTCGAAAACAAGTTATTCGAAAATCAATTTATCGAAATCAATTCACCGAATACAAAACCATCGAAAAATTTTTTGTCGAAAATCAATTTTTTGAACCATCAATTTTTCGAACGAAATGTTTGTCGCGATCACATTTTTCGAAAATCAATTTCCCAAAGTGAATTTATCAAAAATCAATTGTTCGACAGTCAAATAATCGAAAATAAATTTATCGAACAATCAATTTTTTGAAGAATCAATTTTGCGAACTGCTAAACTGATTTAGCTAACTGCGAGTTTTCCGGAAGCTGTTTAATCGAATTGAGGACTTTTTTTTCGAAATTATTATCCACTGGAAAAACTATTGAAAAATGCTATCGTAAAACAAGTTTTTCAAAAATGTATAAATAGAAATTAAAATAAAAAAAATTAAAACAACAAGAACAATTTAATTTAAATGAGCTCTATAATTTATAAATATATATTGATTATTTATTCTAATAGTTATTAATATTACTAACACTTCCAAAATAACTATCGTAAAGCAAGTTTTCTCAAAATATGTTTTTCGTAAATCTATTTTTTTATCCATCAATGCCCAAACCCTTTATAAAACACTATACAAAATAATCAAAATTATTTTTTAAACTTCAACACAGCACAACTTAACAAATTGAAAAAAAAACGTTATTTTTACAGGCTATTTATTTTAAGGTTAATATTTTTTATGGGTGCAAACAAATTAAAAAACCTCTTCAAGGTATTAAATTTCATTAAAACTAGTCTTTACACATAAATTAGTATTAGTAGCCAATGTTGTGTGAAACAGCTCGCAAATAGTCACACACGTTCCCATGTTGGGCCCAGCCAGCAACAATTCGCCTCAACCTTTCCATGCTGTTTCGGTATTTCTTACGTTGACGAGTTTCCTGCCCACTGATGTACTGCTCAATTCGGACCTCATTGAGAGACTGCTCCATCTTGATTGCTGAGACGAATTTCCAAATACTGGGATGGCTTGCAGAGATATGTTGTTGGAAGCCTCTGTGCCATCCTTCTATATTGTTGTTTGTCTTAGGTAGCCCCTGAAGAACACTATCATGACAGTTCCAAATTTAGTGTGCGTAAATTGGAGGGCGGCGGCCCAAACGACAATCTGGACGACCAATCCACACATCTTCAAAATAATCTATAATAGGTTGTGCTTCTTGGGGCAATACATTGCTATTGCACAAGGAATCATAAGTGCCCACGACTTCTTCAGTAGGAACAAACGCAAGAGCGGGTAACATGCGAAGCTTTAGTGAAAAATCTGCATCATTCTCATAGCGTTGTTTCAAACCATTTGTTTGAATTTTACGAAAAATACACTGGCAAAAATGGAAGAAACAGCCACGATGGTTTGTAAGAGGATACTCACCCTTCACTGCATTTATCATTGACATCTCAAAGTCAGTCATAAAGGTCTGGGGATTAGAAGCTGGCTCTAGCTCCTTCACCTTTCTTAAAAGACGAGAGTAAGTTCCTTGTCTCTTGTCCGCTAGAAGTGCATACACAAGTGGGATGGAGTTATTTGCTTCAAATCCGTGAATAGTATACAACTGCTCAAATAGGGGTGGAGCAGTCTTGAAGGTGCCGTCAGCATACCAATGCTTGGAACGTCCAAGAAGCTGTAAGTTTCTTTGGGTAGAAAATATAAGTATACGGTCATCTTGAGGTCCTGAGCCATACATTAAAAACTCTTCTCCAGTTACAGTTATCTTGTATTCATCAGGAAACACAATGTCGCGACGGAAACTAGGAATAGCTGGTCCCGCATTTGCTTTCATTCGAATATTTCTTATTGTTCGTTTAATATTCGGCACACTAGGTAATTTGGCAACGACACTTTGACTAGCTCCACTCGAGAGTGAAGCCAAGATACAAGTTGGTGTATCACGGGTGTTTTTTGTCGTGTCACGGATATTTGCCATTAAATTCTCTGCATCCACATGAGCAACGTCCCCTAGATGATTATGCTTATTTCTCTTACTTAAAATAATACTGTCTGATTCTGTTATGACTCACGCTCCACACTTTACACTTTGAAATCTTTCACACTTCCAATAAACCCTTTCTTCAACTTGCTTTTCTATGTAATATAAATGACCGTCAAGTAGGAGCTCTCGCTTTCTAGAGGGGGGGATTACCAACAATAATAACCTACACTAATTTTCTAGGAAAAGTACAGTTGTTTTAAAGTAAAATTATAATGTTTTGATGAGCAGCGCGCTTTAACTTGCGTTAGGATCAAGCACAACTCTTGGTAAATTATTTAATAATATAATTTTTGAATGATTTAAAATTACTAATCCTTGCATAGAAAGCTAGAATTTTATTATTCTTCAAAATTATCATTAGAAAAATTTATTTTCAAAAATTTCCTTTTTGAAACATTTGTTCTGAAAAATAGATTTGAGGTAAATTCTTTTTCGAAAAACTTCTCGTTCGAAAAATTTCTATATCGAAAAATTGGTTTTCGAAAAACTGCATTTTGAAAAATTTATTTCCGAAAAAATAATTTTCGCCTAATTGATTTTCGAAAAACTGCTATGTCGAAAATTTGGTTTTTGAAAAATAAAACTTCTAATAATTGAATTTCGAAAAACTGATTTTCGAAAAATTGCTATTCGGTAAACTCGCTGGTTCCCATATGCATTTATATTCCAAATAAAATGTTTATAATTGGTGTCAGGGTAGTATAAAAAATTTGTATAATTCATTAAGCGTTGAATCAAAGGTGAAACTAGAATTATGTGTCATAAACATCCAAGCTCTAGTTATTATAAACATTTTATTAAATTAAAACTAATTTGGTGGTGCTATGTAAATATTTAAATAGAATGTTTATGCTTGTAAGTAATTTGGCAAATATATTTTTTGTTAAAAATAATCAAACTTGTTAATAAAATAAATTGATATGATTTATAATACGTTGACAAGATCTGAAACCTGGAGTTTCGTGTAATTTTGGTTTAGGGATCAGGGCTAGTAAAGTTATAGTTTTATTTGCAATGTTGAAAATTGCTGTGTTATTTTACTGTTGTATTCTATAGTCTTATTTTATTTGTGGCTTTATGTATCCTGACATAGCCTACACAAGATCAAAACATCTTCACTCGTACTGACATGATTTTGATAGGAAATAAAAACATGGGGGTCACATTTTGTGCAAGTACCTGAAAGTGAACAACATAAACATATTAACACAAAATAAACTAAAACCACTAAACAAATTTAATCAAAATTCATTACAAAAAAAATAATTCAAATTTGGCGTCTTCTTCTGATCAAAGGGCACAATATTTTAAAATACTAACATTTTAGCACATATGTCTTACCTCACTCAATACCATATAAATGTGTTACCAAAATATAAATAAATATTTTAAATAGTGGCTTATTGAAGAAATCCTGGTAATGTCATTCATATTTAAGATATGGCTATTTTATTTTTTATTAAAAATATACATTAGAAATTAAAGTATGTCTTAGCTTATCCAAATATTTACAATCATTTGGGAAGCTACTGTATGGTAAGCTAAATTGTAATATAATATCTTGTTAATAACCATTCTGGTCTACTTACAAGACAAATATTTCAATGAGTGTGAAAAAAAAAAGAATTTTCACACTATTCCCACACCATAAATGTTTGCACTCACCCCGTTTTACAGAAATTGTCTTTGTCCTTTTTTCACCCTTTACTTTCCGAAATAGGGATTCACAAACAATAAATATGCAGGAATTTGAAATCACAGTTTTATCTTTCTTCTTCGCCACTATAATGCCCTTCCTCAAAAATCTTACCATTTAAGCTCAAAATTCTACACACACCCATTTTATGCTGTGCTCTCTTTTTTATTGACCTGTTATTTTATTCTCAAATTGTGATATCACATGAAACATTCTTGTATCTGTACAGCCTATAAATTGATCATCAGTGTTATTGAAGACTTCTTATAATTTCATTTCATCAAATCGGTTATTTAAATTCAAAACCATCAATTATGGCTAGAGCTTGTCCAATGTATTTATTTATATCTATTGCTAAATTATTCTTAACTACATTAATAAAATATTCAATTATGTGCAAAATAATATTAATAAGTATATCCAAGCACTTTTATTTTTTAATCATAGACCTGTGATTATCAATTTGTTAGATACTTTATTTGGCTCTTGGCTTAATTCTAGTTCAAAGAAAGGAAAATACCAATCTTAAGGGTAATTGTTGGGATATGTGGCCGTAAAGGTAACGTCAATATGTGCCACTATCAGCATGTCCTGGTGGGGGTTTTTTTGTTAGTGAATTTAACATTTGACACATGAAATAAAAATTGAATTATAAGTGAGCTGGCTATTTTCCTTCCTCTGACCTATCATTTAATTAATTGTGTGTTACCATTTTACGAGTAGAATAAATCAATCAATATTTTGATTATTAAGTCCACTTATGCTGCCACACACTCGTCATTAAACAACAACATAATACAACATTTTTACTACCTGCTTCGATGACTGCATGGTCTAACGTGCTACGCTCACAGTAGACCAGACTGCCAATGACATGGAGATGGAGGTTCAAATCTGAGTCGGGAGTACTGAGAGTGGTTTTTTCCAAAATGGTTTTCCACTCTCCCTCTATGCAAATGTGGGTACACATGCTCTAAATATAACCTTTATAATCTCTAAAACCTGAACGAGTAGTAAGGTGCGGTGCTAAAACCCACTTTTATCACAATTCCATTGTTGCTTGAAGGAGCTTGAGATGGTGAATTATTTGAAATTCATAGAATTATACATTTCACACAATGGGATGAAGTCGCACACATTTCAACTTTGTTTGTTTTAGTTTTATGAGAAAACTATTATCTACACAAATTAATTCAACACTTTTTAATTACCAATCACTCCTACAAACTTCATGATCATTTAGAGCATTTAGACACTTTAAAACGCTTTAATAAGATCGACTACATAATTTGGTTTGGGGAAATCAATAGTTTTTTCATGTAAAATCATATTTGCCATGAAAATAACAAACAAAACAACATTAACTAGCATTGATTGTATAAAGAGGTTAAAACATATAAGTTACATGTAAATGTAATTATAGAAAATGTGCTAAAATTGGCCTAAATTCATTATGGTCATGAAAATTATGAACAAATTAAATTTCTCTAATAGTGAATGAATTGTACATTTTACAAAAAAAAAAAAGTCTGTCACTGCCAATTTAAATAATTTATAATAATTAATCATAGTGCACATACATCTCTGCACAAATTTTCATTCTAAAACCTTACTTCACTTTAGAAAATTATATAGTTCAAATATATTTAACGGTGTATAGTTAGTAAGATTTCTTCACTTTTTAGCTTTGATGTACAATAATTATTGAACCATAAAATTAGTCTGAATGTGCTTCTCTCCAGATTTAGGTGTTTGTACACTTTGTTCAGTCTAAAGGTTATCAGTTTCTCCCTGATATATTACCATCTTTTAAGCCACCATGTACTGCAAGGTAAGCTATCTTTCAGGATAAATTAAATCTAAATATGTACTCTGTACTACTCTTATTCCTGATAGTATAGCAGGATTCTTGTTTGTATTTATTCATACATATTTAGTACATGACCATATATTGTTGATTTATTTTTAGAGATCAAATGGGTTTTTTAATTAAATTATGTGTTCATGACTGTTCAAACTGCTAAACATCTGTAATTCACATGATATGCAAGTATTTTGGTCTTCGTTGATACTGCCTTTAAAAATAGACAACTATGAAAATAAGTACCTCTGATGTTAAAGTTTATTTATGTCTCAGTTCAAATAATATCTAACGACTAAATACTATGGTTCATTAGTGATAATTCCTATTGAACCATAGTATTTAGTCTATAGATATTGTTTTTAGTGCAAGAAAGAGTTTCAGCTCTTTTATTTTCATTTACTTTAAGCAACAAAATAACACAAAGTATAACTAAACACCTGTATCAAATCTATTCTCTTAAACTGAGCTATCTATAGTTATATTTATTGCAAAGCTTTATTTATGTTATTGGTCAGACATTGTATTAATTTCTGCTGGCAGAAATATATTCAATGTTAGTTATAAGTCCAAAGTTTGTTAACAAACACGTTATTAACTATTTCTTATTTCCTTTTATCCAGCATATTCTGACAGCAATAATACAAACAAAATCAAAAGCAAAAAAATTAGCCCTATTTCATAAAAACTTGGGATACTTGATGTTGATATAGTTACAGACCTTTATAATTTTATTGTAAAAATAAAATACTATTGTTGTTTCTTGTTAATTGGTGTTTTATTTTTTCTTACATTTAATTAAGCTAGTGATTTATTTTGTCTAAACCTGCTTCATTTGGCTGAATGGTATTGAGCCTCACTCTCGTTTTAAACTGGCTTGGGGTTCAAATCCTGGTTGGGTCTACTGAGGGATGTTTTTCCTAGACTGTTTCCCACTCTCCTTCCACGCAACCTCTAAAATGCTTCCTTCCTCATCTCCACCCCATTAAAGTAATTATCATATCGTCACTTTACAACTACAGCTAGGAAACTTAAAAATAACCAATTTGCAGAAAACCGCTTTGAAAATTTTATCTAAATTCTATGCTTTAGAGCTTACAAATATTTCATAAGAATTCTGAAGTTATTTGTTTAAATGATTAGAAATGAACCATACTTTGAGATAGGTTCATAATATTTTTGTAAAATTGACGATTTTTTGATAAAAATACATATCTACTGCACTGTTCCTAAAATATGTATTATCATTAGTTATCTACTTGTGATTTGCAAAAAAAAGCAAAATTATAAGCATCATTAAATGTGTTTATTTACCACAAAGTTAAAAAAAAAATTGAAATAATCAGAAATATGCAAGAACACAATTTAATTATTCACTCTCATTATCAAATGATGAATGGTCTCTAGCTCCTTGAAGTTTTGGGTCTTCTTGATGCGGTAGATTTGCGTAAAATGGCCAGTATTCTTGTCCTAATGCTAAAGGAACCGACTCGAATGAAGAAGTCAAATCATCATACCTTTCCTTTGTTATAGGCAGGACAGACGCATATAAAGATTTGGTGTCTGACAATAAGAACTTGTTAGTATTCCATGTTTTTTTGTTACAATCCAGAATTCTAAACTCCTCATCAAAACTTTCTTTGAAATGTATAACGAATGGACTGTTTTTTGGTGAAATTTAGCCAGCACATCTTCCGCCAGTTGACTGGCTTTCTAGTTTCATCTTCTTTTTTAATGGTCATATGGTGATCCTGGGTTATTTCATGAACAATATAAGGTTTGTCACCATTTCTTCTTGCACTTTGAGCAATGGTCTTACAGTAGTTAGCGGACCAATTCACTTTCCCGACTCTTTGTTGCTCTATAGTGATGGCTGAATGCATGGAGTTGCATACCATTTCACTATGACCAGCAACTATACATTTTAAATATATGGTCTATAGGTTGGGTAATTCCTGAAAATCGGTCAAGCACATTGCAGAAACAAATTTGTTTGGATTCTGTCTTCCACAACTATCACTGAAACAGGAAATGTGATTAACTAATGGTGGAAGAGATTGAAATATTGACACAGGCAGCTTGCTATTTCACAGCTTCCTCTTTTGCCTCCTACTTCAAACCACGTGAAACAATCCCCTTATTTTAAATTTATGTCATAAACTGTGAAATTAAACAGTTTTAGGCGTTGCTTATAAAACAGAGCATTGTTGGTAGGATCGGTTGGAGCCAACAAAACATGCTGGAGAACAAAATTGCAGTATAAAAAGGTCCTATTTGATTTTTGTTCTTGTTCTTTTTTTGTCTTGCTTTTTCTTGGCTTGAGCTCTGTCTTTTGCTAAAATATGAGTCATAAATAGATTTAATTTCATCTTCTTTTTTGGGGTGATGAAAACCGAGATTGTACTCCTCTGTAAAGATTTTTCTGTAAGTATGGACACTAGCCACTTCATTGCTATTTTCTGTGTATGCTGATTTATGCATGCTATACCTAAGTGTGATATTAAGGAAAGGACTTAAATATGTTATTTTTGACCCAGAGCGACAATAGTGGGACTCAACAACAGCAGAACTTTCTATGTGCATCCTCACATTGTTCAAAAATTCTTACAAACTTGGATTCGTTCCGTGTTTTGTGGTAAATAGAAAACCACAGTGAAATTTATTTTTGATTGTTCTTATACTTTTTTTTAAAGATCTTGTCTGTATTACTGCGAATAAAGTCACGTTTTCTCTCGTACGTATCTAATTTATAATACCTCCGAAAAATTTCTGATCCCCTTAATTCCGAAAAAATTTCACACTTTTTTCTACAGCTTTCTCGGAATAGATATTTGATATAAACACCCGGAACATGCTTTTTCCTGCCTTGTTCTTGACACATTTCTTGCCCACTCTTCTGGATGTCTTAATCTTTTTCTAGGGTTGTTTGTTCTTATAGGTGCTTCTTCCGCCCCTCTCAACTCCCGTTCATCTGCTAAGAGCTGTAAATCAGCAATTTCATATTCCCTTTCTCTTTGTAAAGGCTTCTTCTGTTCTTCACCAACTTCATCTAGCATAAAATGCTTCAAGACTACGTTATTTCCCCCCTGCGGGACGGGGTTTAGATTAGTCCCGCAGTAACCCCTGCTTGTCGTAAAAGGCGACTAAAAGGGGAGGTTTCTGTGCAGGACGTACCTCGTGCAGGACAAACCTATCCTATATCTTTCCTTTCACATCCTTTTCTTCTTCCTTCACTTTCACTCCCTTTTTTCACTCTTCCCCCTTCACTTTATCTCTCCTTACTTCTTTCTTCCCTTCCCCCTGCCGTTCATCCTGCACGGAGGACTTTGGACTTCCCGTTGACGACCTTGGCTACCAACCCGGCTCTTCTCGGTTTATTATTGGATACCACTGCTTTGAGCTGCTGAATGAAAGTGCGCCGGTTGCAATACCTTAGAAGAAGGGCCTTAGGGATAACAATAACCGGGTACCCTACTTTTGGAAAAGATCGGTTGCGTTCATGAGGGCCCGGACGTAAAATTGGCACTTTCCTACACCCACTTGCTGCGACGACCTCTCTCGGTGATTCCCCATGCGAAGGTTGTCATGTCTAGCGTCGTATGGGGCCTCTCGTCGGGACAGTTAACAGGGCCACATGTGGTAGTACCAACTTGGATCACCCTGGGTCTACGATCCGAGTACTGTGTAGGTTGTCCCCAATGACGGCATGGCCGACAATATTGTCACCGCTGGCACCGTAATGCCAAACCCTGCTGGCAACTCACTGCCCGGCCCCTCACAGGGCCGTAACATAGATAAGAGGCGGAAACGGGTAAATCCGTCCAGCCCTGTCACGGTAGAAACCCAGGAAACGAAGAGGCCGCAGCCCCGCTTCCTGGTGATGTCTCGAGACGATGCCAATGGAAACCTTAAGCGCGTCAGCCCATTTATCCTCAAAAGAGCGATAAATGGTGCAGCAAAATCAGACGTTTCTATAAGGAAATTGCGTGATGGCACTATTTTGATTCAGACTGCAACTGACGTCCAGTCCTCAAACATCATGGCTATTACTGAAATACCGTCGAGTAATACAGCTCCAATACCGGTGAAGGGGGAACCTCACGGGTTCCTCAATGTTTGCGAGGGAGTGATCACTTGTTTTGACCTCGACTGCGTGATCATTGAGATCTGTGAGGAGCTTTCCCTCCAGGATGTCACCGAAGTGTACCGTATTGTGACAAAAAAGAATGGACAAGAAAAGAAGACGGATACGTATATCCTCACTTTTGCGACACCTACCCTTCCAAAGGAGGTCCGAGCAGGTTTCCACGTGCTCAGGGCCCGGCCGTATATCCATAACCCTCGGCGCTGTTTTCAGTGCCAGGAATTTGGGCATACGAAGTTGCGATGCCGTGGTAAGCCAACCTGTCTGGATTGCGGACAGGAGGCTCAAGAAACACCATACGAGTCTCCTAAGTACTGCGTCAACTGCAAGGGTCCGCACTCCGCCTGGCTTAGAATAGTCCTGCAGTATCCTCTGCTTGTCGTAAGAGGCGACTAAAAGGGAACCCTAAAGCTAAGGTGGATCTATGTACCTAGGGTTTGCATAGCAGAGGTGTAGTCTATTGCGAGCATGACCGTTTGGGCTCGACACTGAATCCAAGCTTATGTATAGTCCATGGTCCATTTATTTACTATACCCAAGTCTTCCTGTTTTACCAAACTCTGCTTTGGTTGAATTTTTTCTGTGTACTTGTGAGAATTTTATGCTCTTATACCTCAGCTGGCACTGTATTGCCTAATACTGCTGGCATCACAGGGA
The DNA here is from genome assembly GCA_902151425.1 of Timema shepardi. Taxonomy (NCBI): domain Eukaryota; kingdom Metazoa; phylum Arthropoda; class Insecta; order Phasmatodea; family Timematidae; genus Timema; species Timema shepardi. The sequence goes on from CABFVX010004850.1 coordinate 43,692, forward strand.
CGTAATGTTGAAGAGAGGTGGAAATGGCAAAGACCGTCCATCCCTACTTTTGGAAAAATTTGAGGAAGTGCTGAGGCCTCAGCCCCACTTTCTGTTATTTCTCGAGTAAAGGATGGTGGAAACCTCAAACTTGTCAGCCTATTTGTCCTTGAAAGAGTGATAAATGGAACTGCTAAATCAGATGTGTTGATCAGGAAACTCTGTAGTAGGATGATTACGATTCAGAACATGTCTGAGATTGACTCCCAACATAATGGCAATAACTGAAATACCGTTGAGCAACTCGGCTCACATACAGATGAAGGTGGAACGACACAGTTTTCTCAGCAGTTTTTCATGTGCTCCCTGTTCAACTATATGTCCCCAAACCTTGGTGCTTCTTTCAGATTATGGACAAAAGGTTCGTAATACACTAAGTGGGTATCCTTTAACTGCAACTTTGCCTGGTCTTGAATCTGTCCGAAATGGAAGGTAGAAAAACAAGTCCTGGAAATTGCAAACAGAAAAAAAGATCCTCTGTGCCCAGGCACTCAATTTACATGTATCACTGTGTAATATTTCTGTTTTCAACACCCTCTATTTGTAAATTACATTACATATGGAAGGCAGAAAAAGAAGTCCTGTGGATTACAAACTGAAAAAATCTCATATGCCCAGGCACGCAAAGTATATGTATCACTGTAATATTCCGGTTTTCAACACCATTAATTTTGTAAATTTACACTACACGATATTGTACTATTATATTCATTTGTTTTATTTGTGTTGGAAGTCTCTTCAACTTTTCTTCTGTATTGTGGGCTGGTAACACATTCCTTTATTTTATCTTGTTACGTTCCTTTTTTGAACACAACCTCTAAATAATAAATTGTTTATAATAATTTATTGATAGTCTAACTACGTAAATGTTTTATTTCATTTCAAGAACAATGCTCATATACACACACACTTAAACACATTTTGCATATGGTTGCTTTCATTCTTAAACAACCTCCCGATTTGCTAGGCCCAGCCCTACTAAAAAACTCCGTTGGACCGCTATTGACTCGTCATTACAGCCCTACCCGTCCTCATGGCAAATTCAAACTGTTAAGAAGGTACTCGAAGCTTTTTTTTTTTGTTTCCCCTTCCTGCCGGTTATGACGTCAACTCAATTCCTCATCTGGTTGACCCCACCTTCCCCCCAGGAAAGGGTGACACACCAACGGTCGTTTCCTATTCTTTTATTTACCTTATAGATAATTTGTCGTTATCAATCTGTCACCAGTAAGTCTGGTAAGTCTGTGCTTCTAAATATAGGCAGATGGTTTAGAAGTCCTGAGAACAGTTTCTGATAAAGGTTTTGTCACGTGGCTAACATTACTGTATATATTTGTTATGAATCATGTGACAAGCTACAAACCTGATCATCGGTTGAATGAATGGTAGGAATATCAATATTCCAATGGAAGGAGAGATGATACGAAGCGGAAGCTCATGGTGTTTCTAACTCTAAAAACTCTCTTAATATAAATGTCAAGTAGTCCATAAACTTTATGGGTTAGATATTTATATTAATTAAATAAATAAATGGTCAATAAAAAACATGACTGTTTTAAGTAAATAAGTCTAATTTGAATCGTTAGGTATTTCACAAACTTTTTTTTAACCAGAGCTATCAAAGCAATGCAAACCAATTGGAACTATTCATTATTACGGGAATACTGACCAATGTGTTTGTTTACTAGAGATAAAATGTTTATTTCCGTTTTAGTTGTGGCCAAACGAAGTTAAGCTTTTAGTAATCAGCCAGATAACTTATTTCTGTTTGTTTTTCAATATTTTCATAGTTGAAAAACTACTTCCACATATGTAAGTACTACCAAACACCAAACATAATTTTTTGGGTGAAATTTATTAAATTTGGATACCATTCATTTACAAGTAATCTCCAAAACTCACCAGATTGGAGATTAGGAAGTTATCAGTATTTAGCTTTCAGAGTTCCATTTGCAATTCAAGATCATGATCTTCAACTGTGTTTACGAGAGGATTATTGTAAGTAGAAACTGTTGTTTCATTTCTACAAAATCAGTGAACCTAGAGTGGAACTTTGGTTCAATCTGAACTAAATGCTTCATAAATTAGGTAAAGTCTGCATCCTAATGATTATTATTTATAGACAGGCTCAAAGTAAAATAATTGGTATTTTTATGTCATTTTTGAAATTTTCATTTTTTTGTTCAAAAAGAGTAGATATGGCTCACAAGTTTAGTTATATTTTGTTTTTGTGCCTTGGACGTTTCGAATTCAGAATGCTTAGGTGTGCTTTTTAGATCAGTCAAGAAAGCTAAAATACTTAACCATTCTGTATTTTGCAATTTTACCTTCAAAATCATAGATTTCAATTTTAACAGTGACAGTCGCCGATTTGGTTATCTTGCGGCGGCCCGTTGTTGGTT
>CABFVX010004850.1:46250-58837 GCA_902151425.1 Timema shepardi
GGTGCGGGGAGAGGAGACAACACTCAGAACGGCGCGGTGAGGCAGGGAGAGGAGATGGATGAAAGGAGAGCTCGAGGTTGATAATTCATACCCAATGTTATGCTTGTAGATACGTTTACTGGTACTTTACTGTGGGCTAGGCCACTACAAACGAGTATTGTTTGTGCTGGCCCGGTATTGCTACCGGTACTGATGATCTGAGTTGGGAGCCAGCCCCTTTTATCCCCCTCGACCGTCCGTCAGACTGAGGTGGAGGGGTTGTTGGCGCAGCGCGCGCATCCCCTTCTGACGCAGCGTTGCACGGCAGGTGTAGCGTGTGCAAGAGCGTCCTAACTTCTAACTATACCGGGTCCGTGCAAGGACCGGCTATGACCTAGGTGGTTGGGGTATAACAACAGTTATCCCTGACTTGCGGCTTTGGAGGTAACTGGATGATGTCGCGACGACGGTGACGTATTCAGACATGTGTGGGTAGGGGTAGGAAATAGATCGGTGAGTCATATTATTAATATTGGTGGGGGAAAACGGAAAGTGTGTTGGGGAACCGAATAAGAGTTTCTTAGAGTTACGTGCGGAGACACTACTCTATGGAGAGCTGGGTGAAAGCCTCCCAAACCTCTGTTGACACATTTCGCTTATCCGAGCAGGGCTTTTGGACGTCGATGGCACCCTCTAGGGTCGATGACGTAATTATCAAGCCCCTGGATAATAGGACTGGTGGCACCGGGAAGTCTGTCGTAGGACTGCGCCACTTCCGGAAGTGATCCTTTATGGTAGGCATATCCAGGTCGCGATGCAGTCTCTCATTACGGACATACCAAGGTGCGTCCACAATGACCCTCCGACACACGCTCTGGAACGCCTGCATCCTCCTCATATACGTGTTAGCCAGGTGGCCAAAAGCGGGACACGCATAGTCGAGAATAGGTCAGAGCAACTGCTTGTACAGAGACAGACTGTTCCTTGTGGACAGGGCGCTACGCCCTTTAAGCAGCGGGCCTAGGATTCCCAGCCTTCGCCTCGCCTTGTTAAGTGTCTCATTACAGTGTATTCGCCAAGTCTGTTTGGTGTCTAGCGTAAGTCCCAGGTACTTGACACTGTTCGCCCATTTTATCTGTTCTCCGAACAGCTGGAGAGGGTTCGGCCTGTAGAATTTTCTTTTCCATCTGAAGAGCACTGCCGCGCTCTTCTCCACGTTAATACTTGTTCTCCAGGCGGTCAGCCACCCCTCCAACTGTGTCAGATGCGTTTGGAGTCGCCTCTCCACCAGCTGCCCTCGCCACGACTCCGCTAATAGAGCCGTTTCGTCCGCATACAGGGCCAACTTGGTGTCTGGGGATTTTGGAATGTCGTTCACATACAGACTGAAGAGCACCGGGCCCACGAGGGAACCCTGCGGCACTCCAGCCCGGAAGCTTTTGACTTGGAAGGTGGCGTTTCCAAAGGTAGTGGAGAAGGTGCGGTGGGATAGATAAGATTATACAACCTTAACTAGGTAGAAGGGTAGGTTCAGGGAGAGGAGTTTGAAAAGGAGACCTTCGTTCCAAACACGGTCGAAGGCCTTTGCCACGTCGATAAAGAGCATCAGTCAGCCTGTTGATGTTGAAGTTCCTCGTGACCTGTTCCATGAGCCGGACGAGTTGGTGAGACGTAGCGTGTCCTGCCCGAAAGCCGAAATGTTCGTCCACCAAGATGCCCGCCTCGCGAACATGTTGGGTCAGTCTCGTCAGTAGAAGTCTCTCTAACAACTTGCCCAAACAGTCGAGCAAATTGATCGGTCTCTAAGACGAATCTAGTGCCGGGTCCTTACCCGGTCTATGAAAGAAGAAGGGCGTTGGCGTGCTTCCAGAGCTCGGAGAAGTGACTCAGGAACAGGACGGCGTTGAATAACTCCATGAGGAAGTTAATCGCCTCCAAGGGCAGCTTTCTAAGGACCGCGTTATTGATACCGTCGCGTCCTGGGACCTTGTTTGGTCTTAGAGCGGCTAACGCCTGCGACATTTCTGTCTCCTCCGTGGGTTCAGGTTCATCCAAGGGTCTGTACGAGACCGCACCGATGACCTGAGCAACGTGCACAATGTCAGTGCAAATTGTGCCTCTAAGTGCTCTTACTCTCTTTGGACCCCTTTTCTCTATACGACAAAAACATTGTGCAATTTCAATCCTGAAGTTTTATTGTGTCAGCGGCCTTGCATTAGGATTCTTTATGATCCAAACTTCCTTGTACAATATTCAAGCATTTATAATTGCTAGATCCAACATATGGTAAAATAATCTAAAATACCATTTTTTGGATTTAATCCTTATCCTATGTTGGCCTATGTGACTGTCCAATAAATCAACCCCCTCCCATATGTTTGTTGTATTTTATGACAACTTCTGGTCAGTCAACATCTTTATGACCTTTAGCTTTTCTCTCAAATCGCCTTACTTTTGTCTCTGGCAATTTCCCTGTGAATGTTGATAGGAAAATCACACATTTATTGTCCTTCCATAATAACCGATGACACATAAACTCCGTCCACATTTGCTACAAACTCATCTGAAGTTCCGCGAGGCAATTTCTTAAAATTGTTTTCTGTTGGAAGCTTGAAGCCTGGTATTCGATTCCGCCGGGCATTCCCCAGTGCTAAAATACCTTGCTTGTACAGGTATGTCAGCAAAGGAATTGATGTGTAGTAAGTTGTTGAAATATATTTTATGGCTATGATTAGGTGGAACCTCTCTTGTTAGTCTCACAGCCACATTTGAGCTTGCGCCCAGATCAGGTTCATTCAAGAGTCGTGAATCAGGATTGTTTTCTTGCCGTGTGCATACTTCAAACTTATAAGCAAACCCTGATACCGAACATAGTACAAAAAGTTTGTATCCCCATCTATGTGGCTTGTTTTGCATGTATAGCCTTAGGTTATGTCGAGATTTAGTGGCACTAATCTGCTCATCCACAGACAAACATTCCTCCATACGCACAGACATGCATTTTTCTAGTAGATAATTTATAACTGGTCTTATTTTATTAAGTTTGTCATGACCTGGTTGGCCAGCTAGAATTTCCCTAGCATTGTCATTAAAGTGAAAGATTGGCTCTTAATTTTTTCAAAAGAATTTACTGACGTTGTGTTTTTTACTAGATCATTTCCGATAACGTCACTCCAGTAATCCCTTACATTATCATTGCATGCGACAGAAGTCATGATACAAATGCCTAGATATTTAATTACTTCATCCCGGCACATATTGTAAGGTTTATCAGCATTTGTCAGAGTGGTGTACATCTTAAATTCATCGAAAATTCTATTTAGTAAGTCATCATGTATAAAATATCTCACAAATTGATATGGCGTGTCAAAATTAATTATTTCATCTTGCAAGTCTAAGTTTCCACTACATTTTTATCTTCATCAGACATAGAGAGATTCTTGTATTTCCAGGTATAGTTGACCTGTTTTTGAGTCTTGGTTGAGGTAGGGTTGTTTGAATTATTTGGCTTGAAACCGGTTTGAGTTGGTCTAGGACTAGTAGTGTTACAACTACTTCTTTGCTGGGGTACGCTGGAAGGAGTGGCTGAGGCAAAAAAAGAACTTGTGGGTTCTGGATCATCTGTTTGTTCATTTTCATCATCTGATGAACTGTAACTCTCTAATTCATTTGGATTGACTGTTGAGTTAATATCACTATCCTCAAAGAGCTCAAATCCATCGTCATTACTTGAGTGTGTATCCAGCCACTGAACAATTTGTTTTTCAGTCACATTCTTGTTTCTACTATGACAAGAAGTTCATAGCCTAAAAGACACAAAATTGTGTCAATTACTAAAGATTTATTAGTGGAAATTATTAACACTTTCTATAAAAGCCGAACAAATGCACAGTTTGTGATATATAAATTAATAAAATGAATTCGTAATACCTTGTAATATAGTCTACATAATAAACAATAAATATAAATTCCTTTTGTAATTCTTTAACTATACAAACACAGCTAAATCAACATATTTTTCTTATTATAACCTTAAAGTCATTAAAACAATGTAATTGCATGATGTAGCATATCTGCAACATACATATTTATGTGATTTATATTTATAAAATTATATTATTAGAGTTAACACATATTTATACTTCAATTTACATGCCTTCAAACAGATTTATTTAATTTTTCAAGCTTGTAAATGATCTAAAACACAGCATTTATAATACATAAAGACATACTACAATAGATAAACAATACTCATGTGACTGGTTGTAAGAAAAATTAGGTTATATAATAGTTCTCCCAACTGAAAGATTAAAAAAAAAAGTTTAATACTAGTTGTAGCAAATTTGCAACACTGTTTAGTGCAAGAAATCACCAATAGAAGCACTTTTAAAACATGTTGCAGATATGCTGCTCGATGCATTTACAACGTCACTTGGTTAACTCGTGCTAACAGCACACTCTTGTTAGCATTTGCCAAACTTGGCTCGTTCCCAAAATACGAAAGCTGAATGAATATCTGGTGAATTGGCTGCAGACTCTTAAGTACACCCATCCAGTCACGTACACCAGGTATCGGTTTAGGTGCAGTCAAACTTGACTCGTTTGTAGCCCAGTAGCGCCAGTCAGCGCGTTTATGGATCCCTCTATTGAAACATGTTGTTTCTGTATCATTCAAAGCTTGTTAGGACTTCTCTTTATTTTAGAATTTGGTGCTAACATACCCCAGAAGATAAAATGTTTGAGTAAATTACATATAATTTCGTGATCTTAGATATTAAAGGATGTCTATGAGTATCGGCACTATTCGTAGTGGGAAGTATTCAAGAAAACTAGTTATTTGCTAGTAATACTATTGGAGTAATTGTATATGTATTTCCCACTGCGGGAAGGTGTTAGAATAGTCCCGCAGTAACCCCTGCTTATCGTAAGAGGCGACTAAAAGGGGAGGCTTCTGTGCAGGACGTATCTCGTGTAGGACAAAACTTTCCTATATCTTTCCTTTCTCCTCCTTTTTTCCTCCTTCCTTCTTCTCCCTTATTTTACTTTCCTTACTTCTTTCTTCCCTTCCCCCTGCCGTTCATCCTGCACGGAGGCCTTTGGCCTTACCGTTGACGATCTTGGCTACTAACCCGGCTCTTCTCGGTTTATTATTGGATACCACTGCTTTGAGCTCCTGAATGAAAATGCGCCGGTTGCAATACAAAAAAAGAACTTGTGGGTTCTGGATCATCTGTTTGTTCATTTTCATCATCTGATGAACTGTAACTCTCTAATTCATTTGGATTGCAAATGCGCCAGAAGTTTTTTTTTAATAATTAAAAATTGGGCCAATGTTGCCTTAGCTTGGGGAATCATTAGGCCACTTATAATTTTACTAAGGAATAATATGTTTTTTAAATAATGGGCCATTGTTACACCTTGGTGAATGGTTATTGACCCCGTACACCCAATAAATCTGTAATAATTCCTTCCTTGTGAACCAAAACTACTTTAAAATAACAATATTGAGATGAAAATTACAAAATTTATTTCTATTTCTTTACTACACTCATATTAAAGTACACTTACAAAACATCATACAATTAAACAAAATTGTCTAGCTCAAGGACAGAATAATATCCTCTCCTGATAAATTTAGGTTAATTGATTATCATTTTTATGTCTTCCCATCCATAGTGTAGGACATCTTCCTTATCTGGCCATCTCCAATATTTCTTGTGCTTTTCCATGCAGTTCACTGAGGGGCCTGTTTCATTATTTTTGGGAAGTGAAATGATCTTAACTGGATAAAGATCTCCACTATAATAAACGGCGACACAGTCACTTTCTTTCAAGTCTAGTTGCCAAGCCATTTTCTCACTTTCATGGACATAAGAGGTTAATGGTCTTTGGCTTTGAACTGTTTCCTCATCTTCGTAGTTTGAAAAATTAAATGAATATGAATCATCCTCCGCACTGTCATCATGGACACTGGAATCATCTGAAGACTCTGAACCATCAGACTCAACAATACTTATCTTTGGTCTTCCACGTTTTCTCAGGAGCTGCCCAATATCCGTAGAGAGTGAATTTCCCTGGGTCCCCAATTCCTCCAAGTCATCTGAAGCCTCTGAACAATGAGACTCAACCAGATTTTTCTTTGGTCTTCCACGTTTTCTTGGGGGCTGCCCATTATCAGGAATGGGTGAATTTCCCTTGGGTCCCAACTTCTTCCAAGTCATCAGAACAGATACTCTTACCTGGTTCTACATAAAGCTTCCTGCGCCTTCTATTACCAGTCGGGTTACAAGTGTCAGACAGTTTTTTAATTAATACCTCCATGAATGCGCCACCTACATTTTCAGGATCCACCACATTCTCTCTTCGTAGCCTTTCCAATACTTCATTCTTATCAAGGGGGTAGATTCCACATTTCCTGAATCTTGGGACTAAATTTGAACCTTTATCTTTCAAAGCATCAGTGAAAAGTAAATTTAATAATTTGGAAAATACGTCCTTTGTCAAGGTGCCACATCTCTCTCCCTCTGGAGTTCTCCACCATTCTCCAAGAATATTTCTCCAGGCAACCTTCATTGGATGGAAGTAGGCCACATCTAAAGGCCGGGTCAGATGAATCGAATGAGCAGGGAGGCAGACAAAGTGAATTTGATTTTCTTGGCATGCTTTGATGACACTAGGATTGATGAGGGAGGACAAATCTCCAATTAGTACCTTTATGCCATCCTGTTTTTTGACCCTAGGTAGAACCAAGCTAAAAACCAATCTTCAAATATGGCAGTGTCAAACCAGCCACTTTTTGATCTATTGTAACGGCAACCTTTGGGACCTCCTTGGGTCCACGTATCCCAAAGTCGCTCAGCTTTGTATACTACATAGGGTGGCATCAGTTCCCCTTCAGCATTGCCACAAAGCATCAGAGAGGTTGAAGTCTTTGACGAATTCATGACTCGTTCCATGTATTTGCTGCCCTTTTTGCAGACAACTTTGTTTCTTCCGGGGTCGTCCGTTAAGTTAGTCTCATCGTAATTCCACTTATTAGCTGGTGGGACACCCTGAATACTGTGTTCCAGATTTTCAAAATAATCAGTTATACTCTGTAAGTTAATTGCAGCACGTTCTCTTTTAATGTTGCTGGTTGAAAGGTCGTGATGTCGTTTAACGAATGATTTTCCCCACTCATAGCCAGGCATGTTGTCATTATTTGAAAACTCCTAACACTTTTCGTCCTAATTTATATAGGTAATTTTTCACGATGTACCTAAGCTCGTACTCAGTGATGGGAAAGCCAAATTCTGCTAGAATTTTCACATGCTTGGCAATGCTTTTTTCTTCTGCTGGTAACAGTATTGTATGTCTTCCAGGACTTTTTTCAAATGCACCCTTTAGCTTGTTTTTTATGGTACTTCTTGGAATATTATAAAAGGAAACAGCAGCTCTTTGGGATTTTGCACCTGATTTAATATCCTCCAGGCATTGTTGAAATATTTCTTGTGAGTAATCAGCATACTTTCGGACTCCAGGCTTTCTAACATGATTTCTAGGCATACTGGAATGCTTCTTATGCCTGAAATATGAAATGTTAAAAGATCCAATCAAACCTGAGCATCAAGAATTAAGATTTTAAAATAAAATTAAGCTTTGGGGCTAATTTAACTCAGGACTAATGATGCCCCAAAACCTTGTAAAGATGAATTTAAGTCAAAAATAATTAAATCTAACTAAAACCAAGTAACATATTTCTAAAATTGACATTTATTTCTAAATACTAACTAAATAAAGAAACAATAAAAGTACTTACCAGAATTTTTAAGGCTTTGGTCTATCCGACACAAGATAAAGTTTGAAGAACTTGATGGAACAGGTAATGTAACCCCCCCTTTTATTTATATCACAAATAAAAGTCAGGTTGGTAACAAGAGAGTTTATTTATTTCTAATAAGTACAATAAAACAACTCGATGAGATAAGAGTGGGACAAGCCCAGAGATAGGCGCCGGCAAAACAAGGCCATAGTAAACAATAAACAATTAAATAATGGGGGACGACCCCAAGTAAAAGATGGCCGCCAAGAGGACCCACAAACAATTAAATTGACCTTCACAGAAACCCGTAATGTCTAATGATAATAAATAAATATAGGAACAATAACCCGCATACAAGCAATAAACACAATACATAGACTATTCGCCATCGGCGGCTCCCCAATAACTTGCGATAAAGAGAGAGTTCCCAAAAGGGGTAACCATCACTGCCATTCTAAGGCTCAAAAAATTGAACCAAGAGCCATTATACAGAAGCATCATAAAACAGAATAACCTAGCTATTAACAATATGAATACACTAAAGGCCTGGGCTCGCGGCCCCAGGTTTGACCAACCAAGTTAGAACAATAATGTCAATAACTTGACCTTTCCACATGATTTTACCCAAGTACTCAAAAAGGTACAAAATAATTAATATCCCACACATCAAACATGGTGGTACTAATGGTTCAAAACAATCCGTGAAGCGGATTAGATACGTTAGCCTAAATAGAAATATCCCTAAGTCCTAAACTGTGCTGCCATGACTTCTAAAAAAATCGCAGTTCAGATATATAATAAATAAAGTTAAATCATGAAATGATATCGTCCGAAACGTAATTTAGAATACATCGTTGCTCAAACAGAATTTCGATACAAGTGAATTAAATATAAATAGACACAACGTGTCTCACCTAGAGAATGTGGAGAAATGTGTATCATGGCTTTAGAGTCCTGCCATTATATACACTAAGAGTCACGTGGTCTCACAGCGCGGGAAGCAAGGCAGGAGTAAGGGAGAAGGGGAGGTGCACTGTTCTAGAATGCCCTAACATATTCTGGGAGAGATTTCAAACCTCGCGCCATCCGACTGGCCGTTGATTTCACTGCACTGTCACTGGCGCTCAACGGATCTGCGCATGTAGATCGTCTCTTATTTTCTTTTCTGGGGTGGGGCAGATTTGAGGCGTAGCTTGGAAAAATGTTTCTCGTCTCAGTTGAAAACATGATGCGTTAGTGTGGGGAGCCTTGCAGAACAATCAAATGGAGACAGAGATGGTAAGTCCATGTAATTATATTCCTTCCGTGTTGTGACTCGGTCACAGTAAAACACAAGTAAACAAACTAAATGATGCAGCCATCTATTGTGAAACTAAAGAAATGATAGAGACATAGGGTACATAAGGCAATACTGCCATCTATGGGTTACAACAGTTGCTATTGCTCTACATCAAAAACACATCCTGCAAAAAAAAAATGAAATATCTTTTCTTAGGCTGGGACAATGTTGTCCTAAAGGGCCAAAGTAACCCCAGTTTACGGTAATACATATTTATACTTCAATTTAAATGCCTTCAAACAGATTTATTGAATTTTTCAAGCTTGTAAATTATATAAAAAACAGCATTTATAATGCATAAAGACATACTACAATAGATTAACTATACTCATGTGACTGGTTGTAAGAAAAATGAGGTTATATAATAGTTATCCCAACTGCAAGATTTAAAAAAAAAGTAGTTTAATTCTAGTTGTAGCAAATTTGAAAGACTGTTTAGTGCAAGAAATCACCAATAGAAGCACTTTTCAAACATGTTGCAGATATGCTGCACGATGCACTTACGTCACGCGGTTAACTCGTGCTAACAGCACACTCTTATTAGCAGTTGCCAAACTTGGCTCGTTCCCAAAATACGTAAGCTGAATGAATATCTGGTGAATTGGCAGCAGACTCTTAAGTACGCCCATCCAGTCACATACACCAGGTATCGGTTTAGGTGCGGTCAAACTTGGCTCGTTTGTAGCCCAGTAGGGCCAGTCAGCGCGTTTGTGGATCCCTCTATTGAAGCATGTTGTTGCTGTATCATTCAAAGCTTGTTAGGACTTCTCTTTATTTTAGAATTTGGTGCTAACTTATCCCAGAAGATAAAATGTGTGATTAAATTATATATAATTTCGTGATCTTAGATATTACAGGATGTCTATGAGTATCGGCACTATTCAAGTAGTATTCAAGAAAACTAGTTATTTGCTAGTAATACTATTGGAGTATGTATATATATGTATTCCCCCCTGCGGGAAGGGGTTAGAATAGTCCCGCAGTAACCACTGCTTATTGTAAGAGGCGACTAAACGGGGAGGCTTCTGTGCAGGACGTAATTCATGTAGGACAAAACTTCTTTCTTCCCTTCCCCTTCATCCTGCACGGAGGCCTTTGGCCTTTCCGTGAAGATCTTGGCTACTAACCCGGCTCTTCTCGGTTTATTATTGGATACCACTGCTTTGAGCTCCTGAATGAAAATGCGCCGGTTGCAATACCTTAGTAGAAGCGCCTTAGAGAAGACAATAACTGGGTACCCTACTTTGAGAAAAGGTCGGTTGCGTTTATGAGGGCCCGGACGTAAAATTGGCACTTTCCCACACCCACTTGCTGCGACAACCTCTCTCCTGGCGAAGCCCCATGCGAAGGTTGTCATTTCTAGCGTCGTATGGGGCCTCTCGTCGGGACAGTTAACAGGGCCTCATGTGGTAATACCAACTGGGATCACCCTGGGTCTACGATCAGAGTACTGTGTGGGTTGTCCCCAAATAATGCATGGCCGATAGTATTGTCACCGCTGGCACCGTAATGCTAAATTCTGCTGGTACCTCACTGCTCAGACCCTCACAGGGCCGTAATTTTGATAAGAGACGGAAACGGGTAAGGCTGTCCAGCCCTCAAATAGAAGAAACCCAGGAAGTGGTGAGGCCTCAGCCCCGCTGTCTGGTGATGTCTCGAGCAGAGGAAAATGAAATTTTAAAGCGAGTAAGCACATTTGTCCTCGAAAGAGTGATAAATGGTGCAGCGTAATCTAATATATTAATCATAAAACTGCGTGATGGCATGATCATGACACAAACAATTAATGACATTCAGTCCGCAAGAGTAATGGCAATCTCCGAAATACCGTTGAGCAATACGACTTATATACCGGTGAAGGTGGAACCTCACAGGTTCCTCAATGTTTGCAAGGGAGTGGTCAGTTGCTATGACATTGACTGCGTGAGCATTGAGAATATCTGTAAGGAGCTTTCCCCTCAGGATGTCACTGAAGTGTATCGCATTATCATCAAAAAGAACGGAAAAGAGAAAAAAACTGACACTTATATCCTAACTTTTGCAACACCTACCCTTTCAAAGGAGGTCCGAGCGGGTTTCCACGTGCTTAGGGTCCGGCCGTACATCCTTAACCCTCGACGCTGTTTTCAGTGCCAGGAATTTGGGCATACGAAGCTGCGATGCCGTGGTAAGCCGACCTGTGCGGATTTCAGACAGGAGGCTCACGAAACACCATGTGAGTCTCCTAAGTACTGCGTCAACTGCAAGGGTCCGCATTCAGCCTGGTCTCGGGCCTGTCCGAAATGGAAGGTAGAAAAAAAGTCCTGGAGATTCAATCCGAAATGAAGATATCATATGCCCAGGCACGCAAGGAATACTTATCTAGTCAGGCTCCGGTATTTTAAACTTCATATAGCCAAATTGTCAGTCAGAAAATCAATTGTCCCAACTGCCATTGCGCAGTTAATCTGGCTAAGACGCCAACACGACCCGTGCCATTGGTCTCTTCTCGAGACATCTATTGTGATTCCGCGCCAACTAAGGTGTCACCGATATTTTCACTGGGAACAAAGTTTCCATTTAAGTCGTCTCCCCCACCCGTCCCACCGAGGAGGCCTCCTCGGGAAACACCACCGAGCCTTCCTCGGGGATCGCCCCCGGACCGTCCTCGGAGAACGCCCCACAGCCCTCCTCGTGTAACCACCCAAAACCTTCCTCGGGGAACACCTCCAAGCCCTCCTCGGGGAAATAAATTACGTGTGACCGCTGTTGAGTCAGTCATTCTCGCCTCTGGGCCTCCAAAGGTAGGGATGAGTGGCGAAACAAGAGAGACCATAAAGGTGAGTCCCACTGGTGCCTTGAAGAAGAACCAGCGGGAGACCGCCGAAAAAATAAATAAAAAAAAGCGTCGAAAGCCTTAACAAAGCAAGGATACAACTACCCAGTCTCTCCTAAATAAACCAAAGCCTCTCCTGAAGCGGGAAGTCCAGGAGAGACTGGGAAAGGCAAGAGAACCTAAAAAGGCACTCAACCAATTTTTAATTTTAAGAGATAGTGTTATGGATTGCGAGGATAATTAAATCTTATATTAATAAAGTATGTCGCTACTACAATGGAATTGTAGGGGTTTCTATAATCGTGTAGAAGAAATTAAAAACAAATTTCTTCCCTGCATTCCTCCGTCTTGTGTTTGCAGGAGACCCACTTCCGCCCAAATGAAAACCCGATGCTTCGTGGGTACGATGTGTATTGTACTGACAAGCCTTTCTTTGATCGGGCTAGCGGAGATGTGGCTATATTAACACGAAGCAATATATACCATAAAATTATTAATATCGTTTCTGATCTCCAAGTGATCGCTGTCAGAGTCTCCCTTACTTTGGAGATGACCGTATGCTGTATATATAACGTGACCAGATTTGTTCTGCCCTAAAGTGGGACATGTTTATACCAGGGGGTTTGGGGAATATAATCGGTATGGAAGACCTC
>CABFVX010004851.1:0-49473 GCA_902151425.1 Timema shepardi
TTCTAGTTGGCAAATCCAAACGACCACGAGTTCTGAAGGATATTATGGATGACCTGCCTGTGCTGTACTACAGTTATATACAGGCCTGGTTCACTCAAGAAATGGTTTAACCTCAACTTTGTACCTGCAGTTAGACGATACCAAACAAAAGTGCTTATGATCCCACAGGAAGAAGTCAAGGCTTTATTACTTTTGGATAATGCTCCATCACATCCAAGCTGTGAGATACTTTACAGCTCTGATGGAAAAATCAAGTCAATGGCTTCACCCCCTAGCACTACTTCACTTATTCAGCCTATGGATCAAAGAGTTATAATGGCCTGTAAGCATTTGTACAGGAGGAAGTTCTTATAAGAAGTCATGGAGGTGCTTGAACAGCCTGCTGAAGTGCTGGAGGATATTAGGGGTAAGAGGACACTAGATTATATAAGAAATTATACCATTAAATTGGTCATTTTCAATTGGAGCAGTGCCTGGCAAAATACCAAAAACATGACTCTCTCTCTCTAACGCATAGACAAAGATGGTGAAATTGATTTGGAAGGATTGGAACGACAAGATTTTGAAGAGCATTTGTTGATGGGATGGGAAATGCGGTCCAACTGCAGAACAAATTCAAGAGTGGCTGGAAGCAGACGAGGGGGATCCTGGACACTATGTAATGACTGAGGAAGAGATTGCAGAAGATATAAGAGCTGCTACAAGGCCTGAATATGAAGATGGTGAGGACGAAGATAAAAATTTCACAAGAGAGACTCATAAGCTTTCTGAAGTTAAAGAAGCACTACCTAAGGTTGTTAACTATCTGAATGTGACTACAGACATGAAATGCAGCCTTATTACCAAAATGTAAGACGGCCAAGGGAAGTTGTGGTTTGAAAACAGCATTACAAAATATGCAAACCACTAAAAATGGATAAGTTTGTTTTACACAGTTAAAGAAGAAAATGATGACAAATTTGTTAAAGTTCATGTTTTTTAGCTTCGAAGAAAAATTAAATGCAAAGACAGACTGCACTGCTAATTTTAATGTGTATATTATTAACTTACTTTTAATTAGCTCATTGTAATGAAAATGCATTACTAATGCAAAAAATATTATTTCTTTTATTTTTCTTCAACTTACTACATTTTTCACCCCAATTTTACGGACAGATTTGCCCCCCAATTAGTCCGTAAAATCGAAGGCTTACTGTATATGTAAAACATCATTCCCCTGTATTGTACTAACTACAAATTCAGTAACTAATCAATTAAATACTCAAAATAAATAAAGATTTTTTTTTTAATTTTAAACAATATACATACATATATGTATACATGTATGATATTGTGCATGTGTATATATGTATTATATATATGTATTTTAAATTATAAGTGTATATTAAAAAACCTTTAAACATCTTAATTTGAGTTTTATATCTTGGTCTCCAGTTTTCATCTGTGATTTCTATGGTAGATCATTAGTTAATTTCCCAGTTAAGAGATGGAACTAGTTGTATTATTGTTGAAAGAAATCATTAAAAGAAGTTGTGCAGTTGACATTTCTATTATAATAGTACTTGTTTTTGTATGTGCATATTCTATTCTGTGTTCATTGTTGCTCTTAAATGTTGCACTGTCACTATTGAAAGCATCATTCCCTTTGTGGGTTTAAAATGACTTATTTATTGCAATACAAAGTTAATATGTTTAAAAAAATAAAACCATAATAATATATTTTGTTAGATATATTTTTTAATATATTAGAATAAACCACAGAGATAGTTCAATCTCATAACCTCATAATCATCATTCCCATATACTTTCTTTGGGTAAGGGAATGACAGGTAAGCCAGGGGAATTATTACTAGCTAGAACTTCCATGTAATATAAACAATATTTTTCAAATTATTAAGTTTTTATTAATGTTTACCTATTTTATTAAACATAAATAAATTATAAATAACTAGCCTCTAATGCTTATATTATTTAATGATTAAATTATATAAGTAGTATTCAAAATTTGAAAAGATTATTTATTTTAGTAATATATTTAAGAAAGTAGGTATTAAGAAACGAGGCCTATAAATTTAGTACTCTGAATCAAAATAATTAGCTAAAAATCTGTATTTAGGCCTAGCCATCAACAGTGATTTTTTTAAACAAGTAGGCCTAATAGGTACTTTGTTTCCAAATTTTTGTCAGCTAGTCATTTTAACATCCTAACCTCTTAAGATTGATTAATTAATTCATAATTTTTAGGTACTTTTTAAACATCATAAAAAATAGTAAGAAATAATAGTTAGTGAGGAAGAGAAGTTAAATAAGAAAATAAAATAAAAGCAGAACAGGAATGATATAAAAAGAGAAAAAAGCGAAGACAAAAGGAACAACTAAAATATTTGAAGAAGAAAGAAGAAAATTGTAAATCCTATTTTTAAGATCAAATGCCACATGAACAAAGGAAGAAACGTAAACAATGGAGGACTAATTCTAAAAATTACAGAACTAACCTCAAAGTAAAAGAATCAAAAGACTAACCTAGATATAGATAAACCAGACTCTGTTTCTGTAATAGGTGCTTCAACAACAAAAAAGAACAAAATCTGGGAAGAAAAGAGCTATGATATTTAGAAAAAGACACAATAGAAAGTTTAAGAAAAAGGACGAGTTGATAAACAAACTAAGAAGGGATGTCCAAAAGTACAGGAAAAGATGTGAACATTTACAGAAAAATAAAAGCCACTGCCCACCTACTTCCAGCACCCGTGTTAAAAATATGCTATGAAAAGAGGTAAGGCCAAGTCCTCAAGTTGTTAAGACACTTCTATTTGCTGAAACTATCAAAGATCAACTTAATGAAAACTACAACAAGGTAGATTCAGACAAAGAAAAGCATTTATTTAAAAAGATTATTGCAGGGAAAGTAATCAAGAAGTATTGTCTTTACAGGCAGTGTTCAAATGTTTTGAAATGTCACAAGGCATTATCAACAATTGGAAGCAAACCTTTTGATTAGAAATATGAGAGAAATACAAAAAATATTTCCAATTAATTAACATAAGAAAGGATGAGATAGAAAACTTTTTAGGATTGGACAGCAACAGTCGAATTTGTCCTGGAAAGAAAGACTTCATCAAAAAAAATGGCAAAACAAAAACAGTATCTGAATGACACATTGAGAAACCTTCATAAGAAGTTTTTGAAGTACTGTCCAGATAAATTGGTTAGTTATGAATTTTCCTGCCGACATCATCCATTTTGGGTGAAAGCAATAAGAGAGTGAGTGATCAAGATGCTTGTAAGTGTAACACACATGTAAACATGGAACTATTAATCGAGGGATTGTTCAAGGTAGGTGTTTTAGGGGAAAATACTACTGCTGGTATTGTGGAAGAATTCTGTTGTGTTGACAAAATTGAAAAATGTCTTTTACGTGAATGTGACATTTGCATGGGTCCTAAGTCTTCATATAGTGACTTTATTGCCAATTCAGCTGGACAGTATTTCAAATGGATGTCAAAGAAATAAAGTTTCTTTGATCCAAAGATACTAAAAGAAAAAACTGTTGTAAAAATGACTAAAGGTTTGATCGAAACCACAATCTATGATATGGTGCAAGAATTTGATAAGTATCTAATATATTTCTTAAAACATGAAGGGGGAGCATTACACCAATACAATGAGATAGTAACAATGAAAACAAAACTTGCAGAAAATGAAGCTCTAGTTCATATGGACTTAAGCAAAAACTACTCTTTAAAATATGCTGAGGAAACTCAAAGCTTCCACTTTGGTGGATCACGACAACAAATATCACTGCATACTGTTGTTGTTTACTCGAGAGAAGCTAATGGGGAGTTGACAAGTAAATGCTTTAATACACTATCAGCATCACTCCAGCACAATTTACCAGCTATCATGGCTCGCCTTCAACCAGTATTGAACTACAATGAAAATAGTTATGAGGTTGACACACTTCACTTTTTAACCAATAGTCCAGCCACACAATATCACAACAAGACCATGTTTTATGTTTTGGCTACAAAACTTGATAAATTCTACCCTAAATTTAAGAAATTCCCTTAGAATTATTTGGAAGCTGCCCATGGGAAAGGTGCTCCCGATGGTGTTGGGGCAGTATGTAAAAGGAGGGGGTATTAGATTGTTTTTTGGTACAAATACATTGCAGGTCCATCACGTCGCGTTTCCCCCACCTCTTTACAAACAGCTAACCCTACTGACATACAACCAATAGAAATGAAGGAGCGTATTTATACAATTACATCTTGTTTTGCTAGGATAGTTGGCCTGACTTTCAGATCAGATTCACTCTCACCTCTGACTCTCACTTTGAAGGTGGGGCTGGTTGGAAGGATAGTGTGCCTGACTCTCCCTTTGAAGTTAGGGCTGATTGCAAGGTTAGTGTGCCCAACTCTCATCTCAGATTATGACTATAAAGGTGGGACTGGTTAAAAGGATAGTGTGCCTGACTCTCACTTTGAAGGTGGTGATGGTTGAAAGGATAGTGTGCCTGACTCTCCCTTTGAAGTTAGGGCTGATTGAATTAGGTAAGTGTGCCCAACTCTCATCTCAGATTATCCCTATAAAGGTGGGGCTGGTTAAAAGGATAGTGTGCCTGACTCTCACTTTGAAGGTGGGGCTGGTTGAAATAATAGTGTTCTCGACTCTCCCCTATTACTAGCTCACTGTGAAGATGGGGCTGGTTGAAAGGATAGTGTGCCTGACTCTCCCCTGTGACTCTCACTTTGAAGATGGAGCTGGTTGAAAGGATAGTGTGCCTGACTCACTTTGAAGGTGGGGCTGGTTGAAATAATAGTGTTCTCGACTCTCACCTCTTACTAGCTCACTGTGAAGATGGGGCTGGTTGAAAGGATAGTGTGCCTGACTCTCACTTTGAAGGTGGTGATGGTTGAAAGGATAGTGTGCCTGACTCTCACTTTGAAGGTGGGTCTGGTTGAAAAAATAGTGTAACTTATTCAAAACTTAAATAAACTTCAACTATAACCGAGATGCCTAGGCAACTGGATCTACAACACTCCTAAAATAAATACACCATAATTTTGTTTTTTACTTCTCTGAAAAAAATTGTCTAGCTATAAAGGTATATTTTTAATTTGTAGATTATATTCTTATTTTATTACTTCATCTTTGCCTATCGTTGCACCACAGCCATTTGAATTTACGAATTCAAGTCTCCAAGATTTTTAAATAGATTTTTGGCAAGCCAGAAACTCTCCCCCACTCAAAGGGAGTCAATTGACCCTTTGTTCCTATTGGTTGTAAGTCAGAGTAGAGTATCAATTTTTCACCCTCACAATACCCGGTTTGTAGACAATAACCCATTAAGGCTTTTTTAAGTACTAGGCAATTATATAACAATTCACTAAAGATCTACAATCTGAGTTGGATAAGGCAAATAAAGAAATAATTTCCCATTTGCAAGATTTGAGTTGGCTACGGAAAAAATCAAGATTTTCAAGGCGTATCTCAGTTACCCTTGATAAAATAGGTAAGCCGAGCAAATATTTTCTAAATTATGAATAGTCATAGACATCTAGCATTTTTTGTATTTAATATTAACTAGGCCTTTAACAGTGTTACCATAATATGGGGTGACTTAGAACGCTAGAGTGACTTGGAACACTTGCCTGGAATTTAACTTAAATAATTCCTACTGCATTATTAGTAGAGTTTTATGCTTTATTGTTTCAATATAAATTATTAACTAAAATCCTCATGAGGTGACAATAAATTTGATACAAATCTGCCAAGAATATTTTTACAAAAAAAATCGCAGCTATGCAAATATTTTATACCTATTTTTCAAAGTCATGTAGATTATACCTGGAAAATGTTTTTCTTCTTAAATTACATAATTCGTAATTTAATATGTTATTTTTAGATGTTTTCGCTATAGAAAAGGCATAAATTATCCCTCCCTAATTTTTTTTTTTTTTGCTATTAATGTACATAGTGGGGTGACTTGGAACGCTTGTAGTTTCAGGTAAGTTACTACTGTGACATAAAGAAATCAAAGTGAAAGACAGATATGCCTAGAAATTACAAAATACCCCCTGTATTTTTGAGGAAATCAACAATGTTTCCACTTAAACAAATTTTAAAATATAATTGCCATAGTTTGTCATTATTGTAATCTGTGCTAAAATAATCATTTTTATTTATCATAAATTAAGTCTAAATAAAAACAAAAAAAGATATAAATTTGATTCTTACACTAAAATGACTGTAAAAAAATTGAGTTGTACATATACAGTGGGGTGGCGTGGAAAAATATTGAATATTTTTGCGGTAGGAGTAGGAAGAACTCTAATTGTTCCAAGTCACCCCAAGCTGGAGTGACTTGGAACAGGCTTTTAATGATTTTTATTTTTTTAATTTGAAAGTGAAAACAATAACAACCATTTGATTAGAAGACATTTTAAAAGACAACACTCACAAAAATACCCATTTAAAATAATATGTATTTTAAATAAATAATAAGAAAAATTAGTAAAAAGTGTTCCAAGTCATCTTACGATGAGTAAAAGGTTGTTTTTTTTGCCTTTAAAAAATAAAAGTAAGCGTTCTTGCCCCAGTATTGTTATTATTTTATTCGCTATATGTTGCATGTATAAAAAATTGTATTGTTTAACGACAAAGATATATGCCTACTGCATTTAAACACTTGTAAGTTGTACACCATTCCTGGATTTTTTTCCAATAATATTGTTTCCAGCTGTTTGGATTTGTGTTCAAGAACCCATTTCTCGTACTCATTCCATATTATGTCCAAATAATATTTTGCAATGGATTGAATATAAACCCTACTTCTTATAACTTAAATCTAATAAGTTTATGAAATAAAACAAATTAAAAACTAAGGGTATAATACACAAAAAGGGCAGGATTATTGACACTTTTGCTTTGTCATTAGGCTATCATAAAGTAAAAAATGTTGTTTATCATCTAAACACCCAACAATAATAGTAAGTTTCAATATTAACATAATTAATATTCTAAGGAATTTTATTTGATTTTAAAATTAAAACAAAACTCACCTAAATTGAAAGCAAAAACACTTCAGCCTTTGATGTACTACTATTCACTTGATCACAACTGTGGAATTGGGTGTAAAATATTTAAATGCACAATTTTATCCATAGAGGTGCACTATAATTAATGTAGACCTATCTAAAATAAAACTATTCCCATCTAACTTAACCTAATTATCATGCGCCAATAAATATACTCTTATTACGTTGTAATCGGAAGGTTGCCAGGTTGGGATTGATTTACTTTATTTAGTAACTAAATATATATTAAAATACCTTTGGTACCATATTGTGAGAGTTACATTCATTTAAATATTTACATTATTTTGTGATTTAGGCAAGTTTTGTTTTAAGTGTATAACTAGCCTAGTTTATAATAGAGCATGCAATTTGTTTGTCAATATAAATATTTGATATTATTGAAAACTCATTATTCTTGTGTATATTGATAAAAAAATACTAAAATACAACAAAAATCCTGCCCTTTTTAAATCTAGGCCTACTATTCACAGAACTAATAACTCACCGAGGCTGGGCTTTTCTTAAAAATAGGCACTAATTTATTTATTTTCAAACCTAGTACACATACTCGAATACAAATTTGACCATTTGTGTCGTGATAAGATGAATATCCTTAAACAAATTTAATAGCTAGTATTTATATAAATTTTGTTTCAACACCAAAATATGAAAATCAAACCAATTAATGCAACCCGGTACTCACAATAAAATACTTCAAAACCAATTAATTATAGCTCTCTCATTTTGCCCTTAACACCAGACTTTAGTCTAAAACTAAGATGTTATTGACAAACTGCTTGGCTGTGAATATATAAACACAATAAAAATGTGAAGAGGACGGGAAAGGAAGTAAAAAAAAAGCCTGAAAGAATTGTCCGTTAGTTCAGACAAATGAACTTCACGTTCACAATAAGTTTATTATTTAGAACCCACCGAATAAGCCATAGCCTATTCACAAGAAGTCAACAGAACCATTCTTGATTTTCTGTGCTTCATTTCAGTTTTTATTGAATCACACACTACATTATCTTAAAATATACAAAATCACAGTAAGAAATATTATAAAGTTCAAATCATGACAACCGCTTTACATAAGCAAGCTCTGTTATATTGCACTTGATATTTAATATTAATGTATGTTATTAACTTCATACGAAAGAGAGGGATTCACTTTTTTCGTTACATTTCTATTTTCTAAGAAAATTCATAGCGAATTATGATCTTCATTTGCTAACAGAAGCTACGTAATCCTAAGAAAATTCCCTGAAAAAAAATGTAGTTTAGATTTATTACAGTACAAGTGCTTTAGAATAATATTTTACAGCTCGAAGTATCTATTATCAAAATTGTTAGTCATAGGAGCCATTATAGACCCATATTAAACTAATTTATTTGAATTGATAAGTTGATCAATTAGAATTTGTGCTCTAGGGTTGATCTAAGAGAGTGGCGAAAACTTTCAAAAATATACATATAGTAGATTTGCCTTTTAATTTTTTTAAATATATATATTTGTATGTTAATTCCATCATTTAGACTTAAGTTTAAAGTGTTTCAGCAGTAATAATAGTGTTTTGTGTTAGTTTTTAATATTTAAATTGTTCTTTAATGTTTGGATTTTTGTAAAAAATTAAGGGCTGCGTTAAAATATTGTAATTGCTGTTAAGAATAAATAAAACTATTTATTCCATTATTATTAATTAATTAATTAACAGTATATGCCAATTCATCATACAAAAGAAAACATAAATGTTTGGTGAATTTAGAGGTCCCGAGTACAAGATTCTAGTGATCTACCGTTAAAATTAATTCTATTGAAAATAATCTTGTTAGTCCTATTGCTAAGCTATCTGAATTTATATAAATAAATTAATGTATAATATTCTTAAAAACTACGATTATTTAGCAGACTCAATAGGAAGAAGAGAAGAACAAAAGTAATTATCCAAACTATTGTATTTAAACTTGAATAACGATAAAAAATATATATAAACTAACCAGATATTTGATAATGTACATTAATGTGTTTTATTTTAATTATTAGTTTCACTATAATTATATAAGTATTTTATGCTATAACAATTTTGGGCAAACAAGGAAAAGGAAGTCACTTGTTATGTTTTTCTCTCTAGTTCATTCCCACCTTCTCTAATTGCACTCTTCATTTGAGGGCTTTAACTAGGAATTATATTGATTTCAATTGAGAACCAGTGCTTGATCAAGGATTTGCTAACTTAAAAAAAAGTATAACTATTGCACCAGTGTTGCATTTCTATTGTAATAATAAACCATTTCAATTACAAACCGATAGCTTGCACCAGTGTTGCATTTCTATTGTAATAATAAACCATTACAATTACAAACCGATAGCTCTAGAGGTGTATTGGCTCTGTATGGTTGCAGGATAGACATCCTTTAGCCTTCATATCCAGGGCACTCACAGAGTCAGAGCAAAGGTTTTCACAAATATAAAATGAACTTTTGGCAGTGGTGGTATCGTTGGAAAAATGTAATAATTATACTTATGGAAATTTAGTACATTTTAAGTTTGATCAGCGTCCTTTAGAGAGTCTCTTGAAGAAGGGTATGGATAAGGTGCCACCTAGGTTACAACAGTTAATGTTAAAACTGCTTAAATATAATATAACCATATCATACCTTTCAGGTAAGGAAATGTATATTGCTGATACATTGTCTAGGGCTTTCCTTACAGATGAACCAGCAGATTTGTCTTATACAAAGCTACAGTAGCCCCGTGGCTTCTTTGGTGCTGACTGACAGCTCACAGCTGACTTCTGACAGTCAACATTTAGGTATACCTAAATTTTGACCGTCAGAAGTGACAGCTGATTAACACATGTTTTTGCAGATCATTTGGTTCAGCGTAGGGATACATAATTTGGTTTGGTAACTTTTCAAAGCTGTCAGCTGTGAGCTGTCAGGCAGCACCAAAGAAGCCATGGGGCTACTGTAACTGATCATAGTCATGAATTAATCAGTCAAATAACAATTTCTGAGGGGGAAAAAAGTGTTCAATAAAGTTATGAAGATTTAGTAATATTGTAAACCTCTTGTTACCTTTTAAACAACATTATTGGAAGTGTGTTGGTAAAACCAGACAAGAAGTTTAACAATCATAAACATAGTTAATTTTATTTAGGACAAAATAGAAAGTATATACATAATTAGAGAAAAATATCACACTTAGGCGTGAAGCGCTTAATCTCTCAGGTTTAAATATCCCAACTGAGATAAAGGAATTAATTGACATTACAATATCTGAAAATAAAAAGAGAAGCATATAGTTTTTATTCTGGTTGTAAGTCTATGGTTCCTTCGGTTATAGCATTAAGTGCAAGCAACGATACTACATTGCGACTCTTAGTATTCATCTAAACATAGGCTATAGAAGATAAACATTAACGCGCCTTAATATCTAAAGAAACAACATAACGTTGAATCAAAACAATAAACAGAACAAGGCGTAAGGCCGAGTCTCATCTCTAACACTTAAGTGCCCTGCGCGCAAAATCTCATAATTTTAACTTTAAATATTTACGAGTCCCGAATAATAATTTAGACAAGATGTCCCCCATTACGTCGAAAATGCGATTTAGAATATAAAATAAATTACGTCCCTTAGTCGCCGTCCCCACCAAGCTCAGTCGGTGGTATAATAAGCGACTATTCAAAAGCGCGAACACTATATATACATTATTGTATCCACAGAGAGACGGGGCAAGGGTAGGAGGGGGTAAGACGATAGAACAAACATAACAGCGAAGGATGCGTCTGGCACCACCTAGAATATTCTAGGTCGTCCTACTAGCGGAAGTGAAAGCTTCATCTGGCCGCGTGGAGCCCCAATCGTTTCCGGCCAGCCGCGGATCGAGTCCCGAGCAGACAGTTGGTTTGACGGCTTCGCTCAGTCAGTTGTGTCAGCGGGAGAGTGGGGGTCAGAGCTCGTGCTTCGGTGTTTGTGTTGTTGCTCATCAAGGGTGTCGGTGAGTGTTGACCCATTTGTATAACGTTAACTTGTTACTTGTTACAATATTAAAACATTTTTTTAGGATGGCCTGTCAAAAGATATGGGCCAGATAGTTTATACAGATATTGGAGCATAAAAGACTATTTGAGTTTTACAGATAAGCTAATATTTTATGAAAATGTCTAATTGTTCCAAAAAGTATAGAACCTGATATGCTTAAATTGCTACATGAATGTCATTATGGTATTGTCAAAACTAATCAAAGAGCTAGGCAGTGCTGGTTTTGGATTAATATGACTGTATATAGAGAGGATCATACAATCTTGTGGTTTGTGTAGCTCACTTTATAACAACAATGTAAATAATCCTCTACGGCCTTATTCCTTACCAAAACGTCAATGAGAGCGTGTTTGGTGCGATCTTTGTGAATTAAGTAATCAAAATTATCTTGTCTATTATGGCTAATTTTCTAATTCGATAGAAATATGTACTATTACTACTAAAGATACTGAGACAGTTATTTACAAGTTGAAATCTATATTTTCCAGATTAGGTGTCCCGGATGTTTTGTTGAGTGATAATGTCCCCTTTAACAGTCATAAATTTGTTCAATTTGCCAATGAATGGAATTTTCTATCATTTTAATGTAGCCCTAGATCCTAGATACAATGGTTTGTCTAATAAAGGTGTTAGTGTAGCAAAAAATCAATAATGAAGAGCAATCCTGGGGACTCGTTACATTTACTATGCTCTCCTAGAATATAGAAACACTACGCTCAAACATCTCGGCTGCTCTCCGGCCCAGTTGTTAATGTCTAGATCTTTGAAGTCAAAATTCCTATGCACGTTATCACATTTACATCACAATTAGTTGATTATCCTACAGTCGCCAAAAAAATGTGAGGAGCATAATAATAGGCAAGCTAGCTATTATAACAGAGGTGCTAAGGAGCTGGCTCCTTTCAAACCTGGGTATCTCATTTACTATAAGGATAAACCAAGTGATTTTAGGGACCATTGGAGCAAGGGGAGTAATTGTAAAGAACCTTTCCTCCAGGTCTGATTTAATATGTAGTCAATCTGGAAACATACATTGTAAACGTAATAGGAAGTTACTTAGGCCCTGTTCTCCGGGATTGTTTCCATATGAACCTAGTCAGCTTGGAGGAGGGAATAATGGCACAAAGCTTAGGCTTCGTGATAATTCTGTCTATAAGAGTGGTTTTACATATTCTAGCACAGTAGGGCCACATACATCAGGTGTAACGAGGGAGTGCAAGGAGGATGTTAGGTCTGGGTTACAACCTAGAGAACCTTCCTATACAACAACCACAGCAATGGTAACTAGTAGTGGCAAGTAAGGCCACCAAAATATCTTGAGGGTTTTGTTTGATTTTGTTAGTTTCTGAAGAAAGAAGTGTATTGTAGATGTACTAAATTTTGTTGTTTAGAATCTCTGAGAGGTGTCAAATATGTTTGTACAAGTGTTAATATGTCTAGTATGTCTAAGCTTCTGCAGGGAGGGGTATGTATTGTTGTGATGGAAAGATGTCATCATGTGAACATGGTAGTCACATGATGCATCGTTGACACCTATATAGAAATAATATATGCTCAAGCAATGTATTTATTATTAACTTCAATACCTATTTAATAACTAGCACTGTACTAGATGTAACCGACAAGAAAATAGGAGAGTTTATCATAATTTCTAATTGGTCTAATATTAAAATATAACGCACTCATGGTGTTTCTTAAGTATGATTTGATTACTGGCATCTCATTGTTTTTAATTTAAACTTTTCTTCTAATGATAAAGAACAAAAATTCAGTTTTTTAATATCGAAAACTAAAGTAAGCGAAAGAACGAGCGAGGACGCGTCACACACACACACACACACACACACACACACACACACACACACACACACACACACTAAACAAATCAATGACATTCCTTATCTATGAGCCAGCCAGTTGCAGCTAATTTAGGTAGCAGACCATATTTTAGCTTAGCTCCAAAAACATGTGAAGGTCAAAGAAAATGACTTTGGGCTGTCATGGTAACCACTCTGTAACTCGTGAAAAACTCGGGTGCGCTTCTGAGCAAGACCAGCCAGCACATAACTTGTTAGCATACGAGTGCTTTATGGCACGCGTTGACGCGATTATGGTTTTTCTCATTTCCTCAATAAATTGGGGAAAAAGATATAACGTTTTTTTAGAAAATGATTTATGTTCTTCACTATGTAATGAAAAACCATGAGAAAATTTCTATGAATTTCAAATTATATATTTTTTCTTCTTTTTCTATATTTTGCAAGGAGGTAGGTGCCCCGGAGCTCTTCTTCACGAACCAATCCCAATTGTTAGTAGAAACAATGTTTTGTTTACAAACTTATACACAAACATATGTACCTTCCCGAGCTGTTTGAATAGGCCCGGTGTCGTTGACTCGGAAAATATTGAAGCTCCTTACTCGTAATAACTTTTACTTTAAAAATTTTAAAACTATCATTTTGAAAATTGCATAACGTGATCTACAGGAATATGTAATAAACAATAGATAGTCTTGTTTAAAAAATATCAATGATAACCTTAACGTCACCTCACAAACGCCACCCAAGGTCATACCAGCTTTAACACCTTATTTCCCCTCAGAACAATTTTTTTTGTTAAAAACAATTTTTTCTGTAATATGTTATTTTAGATATATTCTGGTGGAAAGTTTTCATATGAACACCCGGTTTAAAACAAGAAATTATTTTATTGGAACCAGGATTGTACAAAACGTATGCAAACAGGGCCGTGCGGTAGATTTTCTCAGTAAGATGCAAGATTTTTTTAAATAACCTTCGATTGTGATTTTAAAAAAGACTGCACAAAATGTACGAATACTATTTTTATTTTTAAATAGAAACTACTTTAAAATAAAGATATCGACTATCAACTACAGCAATCTACTACAGTTTTACCCTTCTAACTTTAACTTTAGCAGTAGCTCAATATTACCTAACTAACTCTCTATCTATCACACACAGGCACATGTTCCGCACCTGAGATATACCCAATCTATGCAAATGCTACTTTTTAATTCCAGTCCCTAATGTCATAACATAATAATTTTCAATGGGGATAATAAGTAACTACAATTGCTGTACAAAACAATAATTCTCGTACCTGATCTACTTTTTAAATACAAAAACTGAATTAGTATATATGCAAAAATATTATACTGATACAGATATGTTATATATCTGATTTAATAAGTTAAAAACAGCAAAGCCACTTGCCACTTCCCAAGACAAACTAACATTAAAATAAAACATTGTCAATAATTGTACGCTCAAAGCAGAAATATATTCCATTCACCGTAGGAATTTACTTCTGAAAGGCCTTTTTCCCTACCATAAATCTACTATATAGTAGGATATTGGTAGGAAAAAAGACCTTTCAGAGAGTAATTCCTACCGTGAATGGAGTTTATCAACACGTAACACGTGCAATTGTCTTTTGTGATAATTGTCGCCTCAGCTTTTAGGAGCGGCTGCGCGGTATATTAAAAACAAAAATAATAGCTTCGTGATGTCAGATCAAAAGTATTTCGACGAGCAGTAAACAACAATGCACCTGCATCAGAAACCGAAATCAAAGTATATCAAAAGCGCTTAGGTAGAGGTGTGTGGTAAATCATACACATCAATATCGGAATAACATGGACCAATATAGAAAAGCGTTGCGTAAAGATGTTTAATTATTGAATGGTTTAAATTGTATTTTGATTTCGTTGCTTATGCCGGCCCCTTACGGTGCCGCCTGATACGGCTGCCTCTCTGTCTTAAAGCATGACACGGCCCTGTATGCAAATATTGTCCTTAGTGGAAGATGTTTAAATTACCATTTGAACTAACTTAATTTTATAACTTATATTAACCAAACTGAACATTATGTGGTGATTCTTCTAAAGGAAATGATCCATTTTTCGCTTTGTGAAAAGTATAATTATCATTTAAAACATTATATATGGAAATCCAGTGCGTTTGGTCAATATCGTAATAGTGAGAGAAGCCCTCAGATTCGTTGCTGGCTTAAGCTTTATTAGTTAAACCTTTTGAGTCTTAACTTTTTTCAAATTTGCGAAGGATTTCTAAAACATGTTCTGGAACGATTATTATATTTTGATTAAGGCTCAATCTTACAATGTCATGTTATTCTATTCGTTAGGGCTTAACATGAGGTTAGGCAATAATGATCACTACTTTGGATTTTACAATGTTTAATTAGAGCTAGCGTCCTCGTTAAAGTATTTCTAAAGTTAATGTGAGGTCTACCTTCTGGTTAGCATTTTATCGTCCACATTAACTTCCAAGCATTCCGACATATTGTTTTATGGCAATTATTATTATTCAAGTGAGGTTACAATATTATCTTTGAAAACTTCGTGCATTTATTTATGGATTTTCTAGGTTTTAGTATTGTCCAACTAGAATTAAATGGATGTTTCACCAATGATTACCTAATCATAGGTTTGCGATTTTATAACTCCAACTTTCAATATATTTTTATTATGCACCTCTTTAATGTACATGGTACGGCATCAACCCACCATTTAATTGACTAGTGCTCAATCCCGAACCCTTCCAGTTTTTTTAAAGAAGAAATTACTCCCAGATTAATACTGAGATGATGATAAAATAATTAGGTTGAATTCCTTTCTTCTGTTTAATATAGCTGTTAATTTGCGATGCCAACGTTTCTTTTGGGAAAATTTTTATAGGTTGACTTGTAAGTCGTCGTATGACGTGGGACAGAGGTTTGTAATTCCTGACATCGACTTTTATTAAAACTACTTTGGCTTAGCCCTACAGGCTCTTCTTTTCTATTCAAAATATGTAAATTCTCTTCAATGATTTCACTTCACGATTTGGAGTTGTCATTTCTGGTTGTCGATAGTTATTAGTAATTGACAATAGCTTTAGGCCACCTATGTTTTTATCTTCTTGTAAGTTATTATGTGTAGGCCTGAATGGCGAATATGGGAAGCTTAAAAAAATAGCGTTAAAATGCACGCCTGTTTAAAATAAACTGAGTAAGTACTACACCCATCTTTATTTGCATAGAAAAAAAGCATTATATAGTATAAAATTATATGCAAAATAGTATTGCAAAACGTAACGCCATGTTTAACCCAAGGTTATAATTTACGAACGGTTAAGTTACGAGTACTTTAACATGACATTGTAAGATTGGGCCTAAATAGAATATTTCAAAATAATTACGATGAAATTGGCGAAGACTTTTATACATAATAGATTTTTAGATACTTTATAACTAGACAAAGAAACAATAAATAAGTAAATACATCTAGCAAGTAGAGTTGTCTATGATTTCCAAATACCTTATTCGTTTGTTGTTTTAAATATATTAAAATACAAATCTTAATTTGCGGTGACCTTTATATTATTAATATATTTGTTTTCAAATCGTTTCTAAAATAATATTGTGTCAAAAGTATAATAAAAATGCAGACCACGTGATAAAAATTAATGGAACTATCCTGAATAAACAAATTTAAAAATACTCTCTTACTTAATTCTATAATTCGTTTGAATGTCATTTAACATAACACAAGTAGTGCAGCGTAGCGGAAGTCTAAAGTATACGTTCTCATCTATATGTAAAGTTTCGTGAAATTATTGTTGTTGGTTTTAAATAATCTTTGGCTTTGGTCTTGTTAAACATTAAGCAGACTGAACTTTTCCACAACCTCATAAACTTTTATTCTAGTGGAGAACAGGATCTTAGCAGGGTGACAACTGTAGAAATAATAACCAAATATAACCATGATAAAAATAAGTAAATAATTAATAAATGCGCTTGAACAAGATATAACCATAGTGAAAATAAGTAAATAATTAATAAATACGTTTAAAAGATATGATTAGGACAAATTATCATAAAATATGGAACCATATTTTAGGACAATTCAAGATATTTGACTTTGAACTTATATCAGACATGCAACTAGTCGTCTAAAATCGCCAAAGTTAAGGTGTCACAGTCTCTATATTTGAATTTGTGGCACGAGCACACTTGGTGGTGTAGGTAGTACTAGGTACTTACAACAACCCTGCATAGTCGTAAAACCTGGATCCTCTTGAAATTTCGAGTTATTTTAATTTGAACTTTCATCAGCTAGCCTCGTGCCGCAATTTCTTATAGAGAAACTGTGGCACCTTAAAATTGGTGATTTTAGACGACTAGTTACATGTTTGATATAAGTTCAAAGTCAAACATTTCAATATTTTCATAGGACCCAGGTGTTACGACTATGTAGGGTTGTTGTAGGTACCTAGTACTACCTACACCACCAATAGTGTGCTCGTGCCGCAATTTCAAAGATAGAAACTGTGGCTCATTAAACTTGGTGATTTTAGACGTCTAGTTGCATATCTGATATAAGTTCAAAGTCAAATATCTCAAAATTTCCATAGGTCCCAGGTTCCACAACTATGTAGGGTTGTTGTAGGTACCTAGTACTACCTACACCACCAAGTGTGCTCGTGCCACAATTTCAAATATAAAAACTGTAGCACCTTAAACTTGGCGATTTTATGAGGTTAGCTGATAAAATTTCAAGGTCAAATATCTAAAAATGTCCAGAGGATCCAGGTTCTACGACTATGTAGGGTTGTTATATGTACCTAGTACTACCTACACCACCAAGTGTGCTCGTGCCGCAATTTCAAATATAGAAACGGTGACACCTTAAACTTGGCGATTTTAGACGACTAGTTGAATGCCTGATGTATGTTCAAAGCCAATGTTAGACACAAACGGTTAGTTTATTGGGGCAATTTCAAATATATAAACTGTGGCACATTAAACTTGGCAATTTTAGAGGACTATTATTTGCATGTCTAATTCAAGTTCAAAGCCAATTTTGGATAAAAAAAACTGTTAGTTTATTCGGGCAATTTCAATTAAAGAAGCTGTAGCACCTTATATGATGTATTTTATAACCAAATCCGCTCTCATGTGCCATCTATGATTCTTTTTGGAACTATATTATAATGTTAGTTTTATTAATCTTTACAATGTTGGATAAAAACGGTTAGTTTATTGTGGAATGTGGATGTGAAGCTATTCAGCCCGCTTAACCACAGTTGAAATGTGGACGTTATTAATTTAAGTTATGATTTTTGCTTTATTTGATTATAAGAAATGGTGTTGTAAATCAAGCTATGGATAAAAAAAAATTAAACAATGAGGTATAATTTAACACAATGATTCTAACCGTGACACCAACAACACTCAACTCATTGGTGTAACATCAACAGCAGGGGCCCTTAATTAAAGGAAGGAATTTTTACTAAAAGTGAACTTACAAAAAGAAAAACATAAATGTACAAGCTTATTTACCAATTTAACCTAAAAAATTAATTAATACATGACCTGCTTCAGTGGCCGCATGCTCTAATGAGTCACGCATATGTGGGTACACTTCTTCTAAATTCCACCATCCTTACCCCTAATTCATTTGTCTTAAGTATAATACATAATCACGCATAGCCTGAGCGGTTAGGCTGTGATAAAAAAAACCATGAAAACTTTTATTGTGTATGTATATTTGAAATAGTTTTGCATATATTTATAGAAAATGAATTAGGTCCTATATAGAATATTGGTTCAAATTACGGTAGCTATTTTGAACTATTTGGGTGAGCTGATCTAAGAGGCTTATATTATTATTATTAGCACCGCGTCTTACTACCCGTTCGGGTTATACACACGGTAATGTGTAATGGTAGGGTTATTGTGAGATGAAATGGAGGACCAACAGTTTAACGTGGAATCCGAACCACGGTGGAGGCCTGGCATATAAATCTGTGCCGGGACCGAGGATTGAACCCCGGCCGCCAGCACAGAAGTCTGACACCTTACCCCTAGACCGCCAGGTCACCGCTTATATTCATTGAAACTTATGGGACTTGTATTACCCTTTGGATTTTTGTTCATTGGGTTCATTTTAATGTTAAGGTTTTTTCAATCACATTACTTTAAGGCCTATTTGTTTGTTTTTTACAAAATATTATGATATTGTATGTAACTTATTATTACTAGGTGTTTTGTATTATGACCGGTCCATTCCTTTTGACAGTGAAACTAGACCTCTGCCTCCTTCAGCTACCAGAATTTTCATCTTTCCTTCAAATAATATTATAGTATTTGAATCCTCCTCCTTCATAAGCTTCTCTTTCTCTCAACCTTTCCTTATATGACGCACAGAAGACAGTTCCTCCTAAGGATGTGTCCGATACAGTTTGCTTTGCGCTGAAGACTCACATCCAAAATGGATATATTCTCACCCTCTCTTCTTAGAACTTTTTCATTTGTCATCCTGCATGTCCACCTAATCTTCTCAAGTCTTCTCCAGCACCTTCTAAAAAGATGTTAAATGTTTTAAATATTTTTTTTGGTCTCAAGTCTTTTAATTGTTCTGCTCAGCCACGGAAGTGTAAATTTAATGTAAATTAAGTCTTTTTGAACACTTCTTTGTAGCATTACTTTATTTGCCTCACATATGAAATTGACGTCTTCCTCGTCCAACACTGTGATAATTTCTTGTATTTGTCTGAAATTGTCTGCATAATATGTTGCATCACCTACCTATGTTCCCCTCTGGTTTAAATAGGTTGTGGCATTGGTAAATCAGGTACTTCTTGTTTAAACAACGCCACTCAGTTTGAGGCATTCAAAAAACCTTCACATTTGAAATTACTTAATTCACTTCAGGATATAATGATCACAAAGTTTCCGTAACTCAGTTCACACCATGTGCCAAACATTTTATATTAACCAACTTTGTGTGCAGTATTTTTAATCCCTTTATCGTCTTTATCATGTAGGGTGCTGCATTGGAAAGAAATAGATGAACATGGTCATATTGTATTCCATCGGGCCAAAGTAGCATCATTGAATCATTGAATGTTTTAGCGAATGTTGAGTTGTTAGATTTTTCCAGATATCCACTAGTGATCAGAAATGAAGACGATGGCTCACTCTTTAAAGTACCAACAATAATATTAGCAATATAACAGCCTGTTGAATCTGTTGTCTCATCACTGCATAACCATACAAAATTGTCTCCAATTTCTTTCTGAATTTTTAATATTTTATCAGTATATACTTTCAGTATGTACTTTTCCTGACAGTTGACCCATCGGGAATGCTTAGTTTAGTATATTTTTCAAATGTTCCTTCCAACATAGTATTTTGCAATTTATTAAGTGGAATATCTGCTGCTACAAAAGTATGGCAAATGTCTTTAAAAAGCATTGAGCTAGGTGATCCTACAGGTTCTGACTCTTGAATGTTCAAAAGTAGCTATTTTGATGACTTTTTCAACGATGCATTATTTACATGCTTGGCTGTTGCTATATGTTGAGTAACTTGAGATCTTGTGTTGGCAGTGACATTTTTTTCACAAATATCACAAAATAAAATAACACCACCATATTCTCGCATGTATCCATTTAAAGTAACACATTTCGAAGTTTTTGGATGCATCCTAACTTAAAAACTGCTATCTTGTTACTGAATTATTGATGCAAATGAATTATATTTTTAGTGAACTGTTCAATTAGCACCTCACAATAGGTATGTGAAAAGAAGCACCTCCCACCCTCCCCACTGACCACCCCATCCACTTTTCCAATAAGCAACAAACCACTAGCTTAGGTAACTAATGAACTGGAAGGCTATGCCAGCTTAAATTATTGTGGTTCCTATGAGTAAACAAAATTTAACCTTTCTTCTAAGACTATGAACAGCATAGAAAGTAGACACAATCTTGTCTTAGAATACATGTTATTTGTTGTCAAAAGGTTAAATTGTGTATATATTTCATAATAAAATTAACAAAATATGTGTTTATAAGCCATAACAAAGAAATATGTATTTATTAACTAAAAATAAAAAAAATATTCGAAAATATTTGTTTAAAAATTAGATCAAAGCAATGAAAATCATACAATTCGTGAAGATATATTCATGGGCATAAATTTGATAAACATTTTTTAAATATGTAACTAAATATAAATCTTAGCCCTACAGATAACATTAATACTGTGCATCATGTTTATTTATAAGCCTATTCTAATTAATATTATGAAAATCATTGCAAAAAATTTGGAAATTTGAGTAACTTTTCTAAATGTCTTTGAATTATCCAGATTTTCTGTTTTCCAATTGCATGTTACCCCTGTTGTTAGTATTATCCGTTAAATGTTCTTATAAAAAGGATAGATAAATTATTTCATACCATAATTAAAAAAAGCCCAGATGCCAAATATCAGATAATTTTTTAAATGGGGCCAATCCCATTTTTAATTATGATATGACATGAAGGAAGGGATTTCATTGCAGAGCAAATTATTTGCTAGCTAGAGATAGGCCCAAAGTAAGAAAGTAATTTGACTAATTCTCTAGAAGACCTAGAGATAGGAGGATTGTTGGTTGCAGTTACAATTAAAACCATTGTTGACAAAAGCTTGATATATCAGTTATATATAGATATATAGTTTGATATATCAGTAATTACAATAGCTGCTATTGGTTGTTCTTATCAGATTGTGTTGATGCGCAAGGATGTTCGTCGTGTGAAGGTGTTGGTTGTACGCAAGCTGATTCGAAATGCAGAGGCTTTGCGTAAGAGGAAAGGAACTGAAGATCAAACACAGAAATGCCAGAGAAAAGCTACAAGGCTTGTAGATGAAGTTATGATATTAAAAGTAAAGTACCTATATTGATATATTTTCTCTTGCTTAATTGACTTCTACACCTCTGGATAGTTGATATTTGAATACACTGTTAAAGTAAAATTTGGACTTTTTAAAAACAGGAACTCCAGAATCTGAAAAATAGTTCTGAGCCTCATTCCCATATCACTGATAATAATTGCAAGTGTACCAGTATTTTAAACTTTCCCTTGGATAAATCATGTTATATGGGGTGATTAAAATGTACCTAAATTTTAACAACAATTGTTAAAAGATCCAAAACTCTTCTATTTGTTGTACTAAATTAGTAGCAATAACTCCCCAAAGATTGTAATCTTTAGTAGTATTGATGATAAACATAAATACTAATAAAAAGTATTGCTATGGAACTATTACACACAGTCTCTTTATTACAATATATATTGCATCATGTAGAGTGAACTATATTTGTGATTTATTTGATTGAAGTGGAGAGTTTTGAAAAAGTTGACAACTACAATACAATATTCAGTTTCTAGAAAAGCTATTAATATAATTGACAATTCCTTATCTCAATATTCTGTAGAATCATGCTGGACTTAAGTTGATTTTAAATTAATGATTTGGTATCAAATTAAAACATATTAGCAAAATTAAAGTCTTTTTTAATATCTTGGTTATTTTAATACTTGAGGATGGGGATAGGATATACCATTTAATAACATGATTTATTTCAGCTATAACTATCCAACTTTAATGTTAAATAGGCCTACATACGTTAAAAAACTGAAAGATGCTGAGACTTTGCGAATGCATTGTTTTAAATTCCCTTTGTCTAGATTGGGCTTACTGTTTTGAAAATAATTATCTATACAATTTGTTTTTGTTTTACAGAAACTAAAAGATGATGAGATATCAAGATTTGCGTTATTAGGTGAGGAAATCGAGGAACTAGATAATTCTCATGTAAGTATATTCTTTCGTTGTCATAGTGTCCGCTTTATTTGTTATAGTTTGTTTATCAAGTAGCCTACCTATAAAATAAATTATATGGTACTTTAAAGAATAGAGAAAAATATTTTTTTTTAAGTGCACTCTAATTATTTTGGTTAAATTTATATCTAAACATTTTATCATTATAAGCAAGATGGCAATTCTAATTTTGTCATGCAAATGACTTTGAAGGAACTTTACTTGGGGAAATTTCCCAATTTTGATTATCTCTCAACTATGAGATACAACATAATTTATCATTGGAAAGTTATATTAATATTAAAGATAAAAATCTTTTATTTGAAATATATTTTCATAAAACTAAAAATTTTTGAGCTATAAACAAATACATACAGTTGAACTTGGTTATAGTGTCATCAAAGGGGCCAAACAAATTTTGACATTAGGTCAGAGTGACATTATAAAAGAGGTACCAACATAACACTTTTAATAGCTTGGAAGGAAGGACATTTACAATAGAATTTACTAATACAAATTCACCGCATCCATCAGCCTTTTTCCATCCACTTTTCACTTGCTCCAATGACACATACTTTTTCTTGAATAGACAGAACTTTTCTTTTTGTACTACAACTTGCCATGATTATAAAATATGTAGGCCTGCATATAATGAGTACCAAATGACCACACAATAACTACAAAAACTAATGTTGAACTTATAAAACATGAAAAAACCACCTTGGCTTTGAGCTTAGATGCACACATGACAGTTCCAGCCAGCTCAATGACAATGAAGGAGGTTAGTCCTTTCTTAATTTTGACCTTGAAGCACCCATGATTCTCACAATCCTCTCCATGTCGTTGTTTTACCATTAATGCTATTATTAGACTAGCGCACTGTATGACCAGTACATTCCCATCTTGCTATAAAATAACCTCTGTAGGAATTGGCATTTTAAAAGTATTTTTTTTCACAATACAATTTAAATTAAAATATCTAAGAAGTTTTTGACACTACAACTGAGTGGTAGTGATGCTAAAACAAAAGCTTTTTTTTAACGTTAATAGATGACAGTTTGACCCTACTGCAGAAAAAATGACGCTATGCCTGAGTTGACAGAATAGCTGAGGCCATTATAACCAAGTTCGACTATATTTTTAATCCAGGTCTTTGTAAATGAATATTATTCTTATGTTCTTTGGTGGACAAAGATATTTATCTTTTCTCAATTTTTTTGGTAAGTGTTCCTAGTTCCTAATGACAGCGTAAGTAAGTGAGTAAATTATTTCATTTATGATCTTTGGTGTAGTGTTTATACAACAACGTATAGACCTATTATTTCGTTTCACAAATTAAAACTATTTTGAAACAAAGAAAACTTAAGATCCAATAAAATAATCTATACTTTTTAAATTTTAATACAAACACAAGTTGTCTTTTTTTTTAACTTATATCCTTAAAAATATTTTATTTCTAGCCAATGGGCAGGTTTGATTATTAAATAAGTATTAGTAACAATTACCAGCATTGCTATAATTTATATAGGATTTAAAGATCCAACAAGGATTTTCAATAAATATTTACATTTCACTTTAATTTGGGTGTGTGTGTCATGTCATGCACAGGATAAATAGGGCTCATCTTTTAAAACATTTTATACTTTCCGATGTAATTTCTGGACCACACAAAAAAAAGTTGGCCATTGAATTATTATTAGGCGTTTCGTTATTCAACAGGTCTGTAGCACTATCCAAATTAAATCTACCAACATGTCCTAAAAGAAGATTCCTTTTTTATATCCTGACACTTCATCTATCCCCAGGTTTGACTCATTTTTTGATTGATCGGTTGGTCTTTCCATTGGCACTGCTTTCAGAACTGATCTACAACTCCTTTTAAAGTAGAAAATAACAAAAATACATGTAATTCATTCTCTAAATGGTTTCATAATATTCTCACTTTATTTCAAAACTATATTGAATGGATGTGTGTAAGCATTGTATCATTGAAAATCCATTCCTGCTACACAAGTTTCCACAATCTCATTTCATTACTAACTTCTATAAATTGGTGTATAAAGAATTATTCAAATGACAGTGTTTTTCTAAATTTTTCTTATTGTATTGAACTAAACACTAAGCAACAACATAGTACCTAAAACAATAACCTACCCCTAATGCCCAATCAAAAAAGAGAATGTTTAACTGCATGGCATAATACTTATGCATTTAAAACTAAGAGTGGGGGATGGTGGCAAAAAATTCATACAGGAAATGCCAATTTTTGTTCAGTAATATGAGATAAGAGCATGATAATATAATTTGTAGAAAATATAATAATGATTCCAAAAAAACTGACTTTTTAAAATCTTTATTTAATGAGAGGGTAAAAGTTGGTTATTTCATACTTTTCTTGATTTTTTTTCAAACTAGGTTATTTATTTTTTAAAAATTGTGATATTTCAGATAGACGCAAAGCTTCGTGGTCATGTGCTGTCTCGACTAGCTGCACACCCAGTGATGATGTCTAGAGTGCAGAGGTTCCGAGATTCTTTCCCTGGTTGGGCTATAACATTGCCTGTGCTCCTGAAAACACTTGGTGCCAACCAAAAAAAGAAAAAGTGTAAAAACACAGATGAGGTGAAAACCAAAAGCAAAGCAGATTTGAACAAGAACAAAAAATCAACTCCAGACACACAGAGTTCATCAGTTCTTTCACTCAGTGAATATGAAACATGCACTGAAAAACAAAACATATTAAAACCTTTCATAAAAAACAATGTGTCAATAAGTGAAATAGGTTCAGATAGT
This sequence comes from Timema shepardi, assembly GCA_902151425.1. Classification (NCBI taxonomy): domain Eukaryota; kingdom Metazoa; phylum Arthropoda; class Insecta; order Phasmatodea; family Timematidae; genus Timema; species Timema shepardi. Next base: position 25,593 of record CABFVX010004851.1, read on the forward strand.
GGTGAAATGACAAAAAATGGCTTGGTAGGTGAAAAGAAGAAAGTGAAAGTGGTTAACGAGAGGACTAAAGTAGAGGTTTGTAAGTTTTCAGACAATTCACAAGAAAATGCTGGTTCTATTCATCCAATTTATAGGCAAAAGGCTTTGAAGAGAGACGGAGAAGTTCATAAGTTACCAGACATGTCAAAAGAAAATGTAAGTTCTATTGATCCATTTTATAAGCAGAAGACTGTAAACAGAGGAGTAGAAGTTGGCAAGTTACCAGACACGTCACAAGAAAATGCTAGTTCTATTGATCCAGCTTGTAAGCAGAAGACTGTGAACAGAGGAGTAGAAGTCCGCAAGCTTTCAGACATGTCACAAGAAAATGCTAGTTCTATTGATCCAGATTGTAAGCAGAAGACAGTAAACAGAGAAGCAGAGATTTGCAAGTTCTCAGACATGTTACAAGAAAATGCCAGTTTTATTAATCCAACTTGTAAGCAGAAGAATGTGAACAGAGAAGCAGAGGTTCGCAAGTTCTCGGACATGTTACAAGAAAGTGCCAGTTTTATTGATACAACTTGTAAGCAGAAGAATTTGAACAGAGAAGCAGAGGTTCGCAAGTTCTCGGACATGTTGCAAGAAAATACCAGTAGTATTGATCCAGTTTGTAAAAAGAAGGCTGTGAGTAGAGAAGTAAAGGTTGGCAAGTTCTCAGACATGTTGCAAGAAAATGCCAGTTACATTGATCCAATTTGTAAGCAGGAGAGTTTAAAAAGACAATCTGATCCTTTCTTTGTAAATGATGGAGATGAGGTAAGTCTTTGAAGCAAATGTCCCAAGTTAAGCCATTTTATCCCATTTAAATACAGTAGGTCTCCACTCATATGGTAGGTTGCTGAAAAGTGGAACATACTTTTTCTATATATAATAGAATGTAATAAATTTAAAAAGTTTGATAAATGCTCCTAATACAGACCCTGAGTGCAAAAATATGTAAACACACCGAATTACCAACAATAAAAGGGTGACTGAATTCATTCTTAAACTCGGTTGCTGAGTGCTTCATGCCATAATACGCCAAAAAAGCAGAACAAGCACCAAATCTAATGAATATATATATATATATATAAAATTGAAAACCACTGTATTAGTTGAGCATCGAAAAGCGAGGCCCTACTTTAATATGTTTAAGAAATTTTAGCAGATAAATTTTGAGTTTATATTGAAAACTAATTGTAACTTTTAAGGAGAAAGTGACATTGCAAAACTCAATTCTTATTTTAGGTATGATTAAGCCCAAATTGTGAGGGGGAAAAAAGAAAGCATTAATTAAATCAGGACTTCCCAGTGATGAATTAAAAGCCAGAGGACTAGATGTAATGTTTCTGTGTGCTTCTTGATTTGAGTTAGTTTTTAGGTTGTTGGCTGATGCATTCAATTGATTCAGAAAGTGTACATTAAATACCCCTAGATAAAAAGTACACTAAAATGAAGTTTTAGAAATTTTACACCATATAGGTCTACAATAACTTATTGACTTGTGTTTTACTCTCTTCTGTGGAAGAAGGGGGCTGGTGTGCCTTGAAAACCACATAATTATGCGTTTAGTTGATTTTTAACTGTGAACTGTGAGGCCTACAATTTTCTGGTACGTGTGAAGGCCTTGCCCTTCTCTCCTCTTTTCAATGTTTAAATTCAATATAGCCATTTGGCGCAATTTGTCCTTTATTATTTTAAAGCTATCTTAGACTTTTCATTTTTGAGAGTAGGTAGCATTTTACATTTAATCTGAGGCATACTATATGCTCAGTAAATGTTTAAAATTACAGAGTAGTGATACTTTTTGTCACTACACATTATATGTGAATTAAAGATTCAAAGCAGCGATCATAGTACCAAGCCACTGTGTCATCAAAAGTGAATCCTCCTTGATCTCCTATTAAATTTTAAATGTTAGCATTTAATGAAATAATAAGACTTTTGAACTTGAAGAAGTTCTTCAACACATAATTCAAAAGTTAAAGGTGAATTTTAAGCATATTTTTATGAATTGTTTACATTAATCATCATCATCATCAACTGTTTTCAGCCTATGGCCAGGCTAGTTTAGTAAAATGCCTCCAACTTCCTCTTCCCTTCCACCACTTCCTCTTTTAGTTACTCCTATTCTTCTCCTCTCACTCACACACTTGCTATTATCTACTTCTCCCATCTCATTTTTTGTCTCCCTTGTGGTATTTTTTATTACACTTCATCTCCATAATTCTCTTTGGTATTATTTCCTTTTCCATCCTCATTACCTGACCATACCATCTCAGCCTTGCTTCTTTCAATAGCTCATACTCCCTGTACCCCTATTCTTGGCCGAATAACTTTATTCCTAATCCTGTTTCTCCTTGTGACATATAACTTGCTCCTCACAAACTTCATGCCCATGGTCTCCTCTTTCCTTGTCTCGCTTAAATCTAATGTCCAAGTTTCTTTAGAAAGGTAGCCATGGTTACAAAGTATACACTATATAGTATTTTCTTACAACTAAAGGACACTTCTTTTCTCCTTGGAAGGTCGCTTACACACATATAAAACTACTCCCCTTGCTCACCTCTTATTAGATTTTTATCTAATCCCATCTCTCACCTCAATTACACTTCCAAGATATTATATATTCTGTACCTTTCTCAGCTCTATTGCATACAACTGTATTGCTTTACTAGGACGTATCCTCTTCCTTGGCACTACCATAACTCATTCTTCATCATGTTAAATTTCATTTCACACATCGCACTTCCTCATTCCATTCTTGGAGCTGTTCCTCTTCCTTCTCCCCCATACCATCAACATCTTGGATTTCATTCTTTCCTCCCTAAGTTTCCTTTCTACTTTATTCATGGACATTTCCGTTTTATTATAAAGAGTAGTGGTGTGTTACTCCATTTGTTGTCTGTACCGAGCCAACATAATATAGTTTTATATGTTACTTTATACCTATTACTGTTTCCAGCCTATGGCCTGGGTCAATTTTTTATTCAAGTCATATATTTTCCACTACTGGTTGGCTAGGCCTGTCATAGCTTCATATTCCTTACAAACTAACTTAAGACTAGGACAGGCACAACATTCAGTCCTAGGCCATTAATTTATCAATGTGAAAGGGTACATTAATATTTAATCAATACTAAATTTTTCGGCTATGCTGGGGATTGAAGCCGGGACTCTTAGCCCAGTAGGCAGACACGCTACCGACTGAGCTAAGGTGTCTGATAGTTTTATACATAAACATAACAATTCTGGTAGGCCTAATTAATGATTGAAACATACAATTAAAAAATAATACACACAAATATGTTATGAAATACTTAATTTGTTTGGCCTTTTTGGTAAATATTATCTGCTTCGGTAGCTGTGTGGTCTAAAACGCTACTCTCGTGTTAGACTAGACTGCCAAAGATGGGGAGATCAGGGTTCGGTCCCAGTTGGATGCACTTAGGGTGGTTTTCCATAAATGGTTTTCCACTCTCCTTCCTTGCAAATGGAGTTGCAACAACTTTTGTCTACCACATTTAAAATGCTTTTATTCGATTTATTTCTGGCTTTACCAGCGTCCAATCTTCACTTCAATAAAGTGCTGTGCTCCAAACATACAACTTTAAAAAATTATTTCTCAGTCCAAGTTCAATATTTGATACTAGTAGGCTTCTTTCCTTAAAGAAAGCGCTTTTCGCTTGTGCTATTCTGCTTTTGCTTCATGCTTCTCTGTAATCTTACTCCCTAAATAACAAAATTATCTTTCTACTACAATATTGATATTTAGTGAATTATTGTTGTCACCTCCACAACTCTTCATAACTCTTGTCTTAGTTTTGTTTATATTCAAGCCAAATTATTTTACCAATAGTGTATTCATTCCATTCAGTATTTCATCAACATCTTCTCTTTTATCAGCCAAAAGAACAATATCATCAGCAAACCTTAACATTGTTATTCGTTATCCTTGAATTTTTACTTCCTCAATATACAAGTTAAATAGAAGAGGTGGTAGATTACACCCTTGTCTCACTCCCTTTTTAATTGATGCTTTCTCTCTTGATTCTATAATTTTATTATGGCCATCTGATTCTTGTTGAGATTATAAATAAGATTTCTGTCTCAGTATTTCAGCCTTATCTTCCTTAAAACTTTAAACATCTTGTCCCACTCTACATTATCAAAAGCTTTTTCCAAATCTACAAATATCATAAATATATCCTTAATTTTATTGATCCATGTTTCTATTACTAGTCTTAGGGCCGAAATTGCATCATTTGATACTTTTCGTGAAACCAAATTTATCTTCATTTAGAACCCCCTACTTTTATTTCCATTCTTCTGTATATTTTTCTAGTTAATAATTTTGGTGCATGAGAAGTTGAACTAATTGTACGACACTCCTCACATTTTTTAGCTCTTGCTTTCTTCAGAAGTGTATAGATGATACATTTATGGAAATCCTATGATATTTTTCCTGTTTAGTATATTTTTGATACTAATTTGGACACCCGTTTCATTCTTTTCTCACCCCATGGATATGTAATTTTTGTAGTACTGATATGCAATTTAGAAATTTAGCTGTTCTGGAAGAGATAGCTCAAGATAGGGATAGATGGCATACTTTTGAGTTCCTAATGACATAGGGTACATAAGTACCTAATTAAGCAAACTCCTGCAATATTCAAGTAGCATTTTGTTTTTTACTTAAATACTGGTTATACCAGTAAAATGCATATCAGTCAAAAGGAGGTTGGATGGATGTTTATAATTCTAATAAAACTATAGATGGGTCAAATCCTATATTTCTCAAATCTGAATTTTACACCTACCTACTGTTTTTTTGGTGTGAATCGCATCATACTTACTGTTCGTACTAGTGGCATATTTTCATTTATGGGCTAGGAGTGAAAATGTAGAGTAAAGAGGCAACTGTTAACTTTTTGTCTAGCTGCAGCAATAAAATGTTCAAGATTTTAGGCTGTGTAAGAAGCCCTTTTTTCAGTTTAAGACCGAATATAGGCGTTAATCAGAACTGGACCAAACTCTAGTCTGTTGTGCATATCTTATGACTTATATTTTAATTATGAAATTTTATCAAACTTTGACAAAGCTTCTTTTGAGAATAGTATTAAATTATTATTAAATATATCTTCTCTTGGGAGTAGTATTAAATGGGGTCCAAATTTTATTTGAAAAAGGAATCTAAACTTTCAGATTAAAAAATAAAACATTTTTATACTTTTTAGACTCACACATTTCTATTTGTATTTCAAAAATGAAAAGAGGTTTGCCTTAAATAATTACACATATCAAATTTAATGTCTGGAGAGTAGACACTAAACATTTGTAATTTTTTACTCATGTCTCTTTATATTGTAAATATTCAGGAATCTATAGAAAGGGCCAGGATAGAAGAGAATAGAAAAAAGAGAGAAATAATTGCCAAGAGGGAAAGTAACGAACCCAACAGAAAACAGAGGAGATTACAGCAAGGAATATCTAAGGCACCGAGGAATAAGGCCCACAGGTCCCAAAATACCACAGTAAAGAAGAAAACTCTTCCTGAAACAAATGTCATTAGCCCAGGTGAGATGATGTTTTATTTAGCTTTTCAACTATTTTTTTATATGTAGATGTTCTTAGCATAAGTACACTCCGTCTACCCTGAAAAGTAGCAATCTTACTTTGATGAATAATATTATGACTTTATCATATAAGTTATACCATAGTGGAACAATGTAAGGTAAGCTTGCTACCTTCAGGAAAAACAATGGGTACAAGCCAAAAAAGTATATTAATCCTAAACTTGGGTTACTGAAGATATAAAATATATTCTTGGTACCAACTTTTAGTCCCTGCAACATTCTATTCTTTACTTATTTGAATAAATAATTTTAGCTTGTCCTATGTAATGCCGGGATCATGATTGACTTAATGGGAAGGTTGTGTTTTAAATAGAAACTTTTGTGATGCATGTAATATTGACATGGCGGTAACTTGTCCCTAGAGTTGTCCATAAGGTAACTTTCACATTATATTACACCAAGTGTAACATGGGTTCCTTACAGCCAATTATATTGCAAGCAACATAAACACGATTATTAATACCTCATTTGTTGGTTAAGGTGTGCAGACACATACTGTTGTATCTTTTGCAAACATCAAAGCATTGTGGCCGGTAATTGCATTTATTTTGTAACTCTAATAAGCTTTATTCGCACTTTACAGCCTAATCAACCTTAAATGCATGGGTTCAATTTTTTTTAACAATGTGTTTTCAAACCTAACAAGCTCCTAACTAAATTTTGCTTGCATTTCGACAGTACTGATAATTGATAAATTACCTTCATATTATATGAATCTGGATTATATCAAAAGGATAATTGGTAGAATGGCACATGGTCTGACCCAGCTTCTAAAACATTTTCCTTTTTGTGTTTGGATTGATAATCATTGCTATAAGTGTGCTGCCTTGAGTAAAGTTAGTTTTTAATTTATATCATAAGTATAGATGGGTCAAATCCACTATTTCTCGAATCTGAATCAACATTTTATTTTCGAATCTTGATCTGAATCCTAGCAAATTGTTAGAAATTTTAATGATTTACAAAGAAACCTACATTACACAATAAAGGCCTTAACTGTAAATTAAGATTTATTTCAATCATGCTTTCAATTATAATTAACCCCAAACACCCCTCACAAAATACAGGTTAAAATCCATACAAATTAAGCACTCTAGATTCATATTATTGTTTAAAAATAAAATCAATCAAATTTTGAGTGTCTTTTAGTTATTTTTAAAAGTGTTGTTAGAATGAGTTAAGTTTCTAAAAAAACATGTGAAATAAACAGAATAGTCCTAGTTACCCTTGGGCAACTTTAATCATCATTGAAGGATTATAATTTATTTTAATAAAAAATAAAAACACAGATATTTTTAATAGAAACTAAAAACAACATGTTTAACAATTAAACATACATTGGAAATAGTGAACTCAATAATGTCTAAGTATGTTTTATTATAATTTTCTTATATATCTACTATCTATCTTCGCGTATACAACAAGAATTATATTCGACTCTAGGGATATATCGATTTCTGAGAATACATTCTATTTAAAACACGAATACATTTTCAACTCAAATATGTTCATTCCCATTTTATTAGGCAGGATTACGTTTGAATATTTTTACAATTACTTCTATAACATATTTAAAAAAATATTAAACTCTCAGTTAAAATCAATTTAAAAACAAATTATACCCTCCTCGATGGTGTAGTTGGCTAACACACTAGTCGTGTTGAGCTCGACTGCCAAGGACGAGGAGATCGAGGTTCGAATCTTGGTCGGGTGAACAGGGGAGGTTTTTCCTAAATGGTTTTCCACTCTCCCTCCACGCAAATGCGGGCTCACTTCCTCTAATTCACCCTTCCTAATTCCTAATCCATTAGCGTAATTAGTACTTAAAGCGTATAACCCAAAATGGGTAGTAAGATGCGGTGATAAATATTATTATTAATAATAATAAAAAAGAATTATGAATTAGCAAGCCGTTATTTGATTCTTAAAACTCAAGAACACTTACTAAGTGGTCAGATTACGTGAATTGATTCTAAGCAAACAATTGATATGCAATATGTGAGCCAGTAGGTATAAATAAACAGTTTTATTATTGTCTGACCGTTTACAGTATTTATTTTTCATGAAACCCAACAAAAGATCTAACTTAAGGATAGTATGCAATACATTGGGGTTCTTTGCATAGTTGTAGATAATTAAAACCAGTTGGGTAGTAAGAATTAACGGTATCTTTATTTAATCATCACTCTGGCGAGTAAACATAATATACATCATGCTGGCCGACTTTGTATTGTGTTTAATGGCGGCTGACTTTGTATCATGTGTAATGTGTTCTTATTTCTGTTAAAAAAAAGCCATAATTTGTTTTATTTATTTTGAATTTATTTGTAATTATAGTTTTGATTTTCAGTTTTTAATGTGTTCATTAAAATATTTACAAGATTGTTCTTGAGGTGAAAGTTTTAGAAGTGAGCATGTGCCGAAATGGTAGAGTCCAAGTTTCCCATAAAGGTGGGAGGGTAGGGTATTAAGCACGTAAGATTTTCCACATCAAACAATTTTTATTTTTCAAATTATGATTTTATTCATGTTTATCTCTTTTGTCCTACAAAATAAAGATTGCGGATTAAATTGTGCTTTTCAAGTAGGCCTAACTAAGTTATTTTTGAATTAAAAATATTATGCTTTGTTTAAGAGACGACAGATTTGACCATCTAATACAATAAAACATCAAATCTCAAATACTTGTCAGGATTCGGCGGATTCGAGTGGCCCATCTCTAATCATAAATAATTTATCAAGTAAATCTATCCAAGGGGTAAAGATAAAGATGGTGGTTTTAGAGGAAATATGATTGAGAAATCACCCCCGATACACATGAATGAGACTCAAATCGCAACCTTTTTTAAAACTCATTCCTTAGTATATGCACAACTTTCTGCATAGGCCCGGCAATCATTTTTTCTACTTGTGTACTTTTACCCTACAAATATTTTCATTACTTATTTGTGTTTTCAATTATTACTCTATTCATGGTCGGTCATATTATAGCAATGAACTAGAAGCTCCATTTATCAGCATCATAATCGGGTATTTAGGACTGGCTAACAGTACAGTGGTTTAATGATAAACAGCATTAAAATAATTTTTGCAATGTCCTGTGTCAGAGAACGTTCAGGAAAACAAAGACATTCAACGCCCAGGAAAGTGCTAAGGCAATCATATTAATAAACATATTTCACATCTATTGTTTTTTTCAAATGACATAATCACAAATATAATAATAACTAGGGATGAAACTTCTGAGTCTTCAAATTTTAGCTAAAAGATTTTCTAGTTTTGAATCTAATTTTTTAAGGGGGCCGCCTACTTGAAGGGAAATTTTCTCAAATAACCAAAACAATCCTCACAATCTTAGAATTTTTTGTTGTGACCCTTTGTTTGAGTAAGGCTAGAGATATTTTTCTAAGCAACCATTTACTTTGATCTTAGATATGCAATGTTTTACCTTAATGTTGAAAATGAACTCATTTCACCTTTTCATGAATTTAAAAAAAAAGCCTTATAGGGACATATTGATACTTTTTATCTCTATTTTGGCATGAATTATGTTTTAAATAATAAACCCCCACTTAAATAACACAGGATTTCTGGAAGTCTGCATCACATCTTAGCAGTTCATTAAGCTACCCCCTTAAATATATAGGAAAAGCTTAATGAAATCCCACAATATTAATTTACCCCTTAACTGAATCTAAAGTCACACACACTATTGCAAAAAAGTAAGCTTACCAGATTTTCTAAGAAATAATTTCAGGATTTATAGGAATTATGAAGATTAGGATTCAATAAAAAGTGGATACAACCTATTTATAATTTTCCTAGATATAAAATATGCTTCATGTTATTGCATAAATACAGTTAACAATTGCTCTAGGCTCAATTACACTTTGTGCTCATTTTAGTTGAAGAGGTGAGTATGCATCCTTCGTGGGAAGCTAAAAGAAGACTCAAGGAGCAACAGACCCTGAGTGTGCCCTTTCAAGGAAAGAAGATCACATTCGATGATGATTAGTTTTACAATTTGCTAACTGTAAAATGTTGTTTATTAATAAAGTTTACCTTGGATTGTATCTAGCTCAATCTTAAGAACTGTTTCACCCAAGTTACAACAAAGCAAATGTGCCATCACCTTGTAAAGTCTGTCCACCCACTCTCCAACTTTACTTTACATTATTATCATATTCCTTACTCCTAGTATTACTACAGCCTCCTTCATTGCTTTCCATAATTTATTTCTATCCACACTATCATAAGCTTTTTCTACATCCATAAATGCCACTACCAGATCCTTTCTAAACTAATATCTCTTTTCCACCAAATGTCAAATTCCTATTATTAAATTTATTGTCAACCTCTTCACTCTGAATCAATGTTGTTCCTCTCTCCATCTTCCCGTAACACTTTTCCTCATTCTATTTTCCAGAAGACTTTAGTATATTACCCGCCTCGGTGGCGTAGTTGGCTAACGCGCTAGTCGTGTTGAGCTCGACTGCCGAGGACGGGGAGATCGAGGTTCGAATCTCGGTCAGATGAACTGAGTTTTTTTTTTCCTAAATGGTTTTCCACTCTCCCTCCATGCAAATGCGAGTTCACTTCCTTTAATTCGACCTTCCCAATTCCTAATCCATTAGAGTAATTAGTACTTAAAGCGTATAACCCGAACAGGTAGTAAGACACAGTGCTAAATATTATTATTATTTAGTACATTTTCGTACATTGACACATTGGTGTTATGCTTCTATAATTTCACACCTGTTCCTATCCCCTTCCTTGAATATTGGTAATATCTTTTGTTAAATCCTCTGGCACTTTCTTCTCCCTCCACACTGCCCTAACTACTCCTTACCCTCATATATATAGAAGAAAGTGCCAGAGGATTGAACAAAAGATATATATATATATATATAGGAGGGTAGAAAGAGAGAAAAGTTAAAAGTTACCCTCCTATATATATGTATAGAGGAGGGTAACTTTTAACTTTTCTCTCTTCTTTTCTTCTTCCACGCCTAATAATATGTTCCTTAAAGGGAACAAAGAGGTTTTTCTTAAAGATCTTTTTTTTATGTATACAATATGGCCTACTTATATAGTTATTTGTATATGTAGAATTTTAGAAAATGCTTGATAGAGTATGTATCAAATCAAATAATCAAGACATTATTTTAAATTGCTGCATCACAAAATATTTTTTTAGCCCATCCAGCAGTAAAGTATTCACAATTATTGAAAACATTAAGGTGTTGAATATTAAGATTTCAAAACAAACATTCAAAAGATACTCATTGGGCTTGAAAAATGTATGGGCTCACAATTTGAGCTTCTTGAAAAAGGTTATTTTCTTTAAATTTTGTGCAATGGTGCACCCACAGGAGGGGGGCTAATACTCTCCCAAGATCGTTTCTTTATTAAAATTTAGCTACATTTAAAATTTTAGGAGTGACAAGTGACAACCCACCTTGTAAAAGCAAGTCTCGTCAAGTCATGGCTGTTAACTCAGCGTTGCTATGAATGCGCATGGCATAGATAGAGCAACATACCACTTGCGAATGCACATATATAGTTGGCAGCTCGGCGCAGCGTTGCCAGATTAGGTGAAAATTACTTCTTGGATCCTTTGGCTACTGACTTTCCTAGCTTGGTTACTTGTGACTTTTTTGGGCTATGCTTTTTTAGAAAATAAAGTGAAAGGTGGAATGCTGAAGAAAACTTCAATGAATGCTTTGACAATGCAAGAAAGATGGTAAAAGATTTAGGGACCACTCACTATAAGCATGCCAACAGTAGAAGAAAGACAATCTCAAAGGTGCAATCTTTCAGCCAATAATGAGAAAAAAATATTACTACTGTCAAGCTGTTTACTTCCCACAGAACAGAATTTTAGACATTTTTAAAATGTGGCCGAATTTGACAAAGGATATTCCAACGCTTAATGCAGAACTTCACCTATAGCATGAAGCCCGTAGACTAAATGAAAGTGCTCTTCTTACCAATGCAAATGATGCTCTCAACAGATGCCACAAAGACTTGTACACAAATTTATTCAATTTGTTTATCTTCAGCACAACAAGTACAGATGAAAGGTAATTTTCGACATTACGGTGCATCAAAACTTCCCTCTAAATTCCAATAAAAAATAATGGACTGCATTTAAATGTACTCGGAGAACTCCCTGTACACAAAAAAGCAGTATTCTCAGCACTCAACACTAAAGGTTCAAGGAGGCTGGACTTTATCTTATAATGAGTGTGCACTGCAGAATGAATGTGATGCACCTATTTGTGTTATCTGCTTCCTAGCTTTAAATTCAGGTGTGCGATCGAGTCACATGACAAGCTACCAATGTCAGAGGGCCTACATGCTAAGATCATAGAAAACGATGCTTGAAAAAATAACACGTGCGGCGAAACATCAGACGCCATTGTTCATAAACAAAAGTGATTTCAAATTGCAAAAATCCTTAGATAAAGTGCAATGTTACACTTTCAAAAAGCCAGGACACAAAAAGGCTGAATGTTGGTACAATGTCAAAAACAAACAAAAAAAATCTGAGACTGGAAACACGTGTTTTCATTCTGCTGAGACATCAGCGCAAACCCATAGATGGTGTCTCGAAAGTGGTGCTACGACTTATCTGTGCCACAATTTGGGCAATTTCCATGAAATCGGTGTCGAAAAGTGTGGTACGTTAAATCTCACAAACAACTCATCAACAGAAATTGTCAGAAAAGGAACATTTCTGTTTACAACCAACAAGAAAAATGTCACTGTGACATACGCATCGCACGTGCCAGATCTGAAGACTAACCTCTTATCTGTCAGTAAGATTACCGACCGAAGCTTTGATGTTGTTTTTAAAGAAAAATGCACGGAAGTAGGGAACTCGAACGAACAAGTCAAACTACATGTTGACAGAATTGGGGATCTATATTATGTGCACCAGTTTGAAGAAGACGCTCGTATTGCATCGCCTCCTCAAAAACAGGTTAGAGTTCCGCTCAAATGATTAAACAGATGACTCGGTCACGAGAGACATAGACACTGTAGGCAAAGAGGTCATCACCAAAGTGCAACCCACACAAACAACAACTAAACCAGACTGTGATGTATGTTCGAAGGGAAAATTGTCAAGGGCTGCCTTTCTTAAGAGGTCAGAACAAAAAACACAATTATTGGACCTTATACACACGGACACATGCGGGCAGGTGAGGACAAGTTCTTTAAGAGATAGAAAGTAGTAGAGTTTATCGATGACTCCACAAGATGGTGTGAAGTGAGTTTCCTGAAGTCAAAGGCTGAGGTTTTCAATGCTATGGTGGAGTACGGAGAATGTAGCCCTCGTAGAAAATCAGCAGGGCAAAAAGGTCAAGTGCTTACAATCTGATAATGGTCACAAGTACACGAGCCTAGAGTTTGATCAATACTTGAAGAAGCAAAGGATTACCCGAAGACTGACTGTTCCTCATAACCCATAACAGAATGGTGTAGCTGAAAAGAAAAACCATACACTTCTCGATGCAGCCAAATGTTTGTTGATGGAGTCCAAATTGCCAATTTTTTTGGGCTGTGGCAATCAACACCTCCAACTAACTACGAAACCGCTTACCCACCAAAACCTTAAACAGTCTCACACCATTTGAGGCATGGACTGGTAAACCACCCAATATCTCACACTTGAGAGTATTTGGCAATCGTGTTTTTTTTAACTCGATCGAGAACCTGGCAAGGGAAAGCTCGAGCAGTGGGGTCAAGAGGGAATTTTCCTTGGATACTTGGAGGAATCTCGCCCCCCCCCCCCCCCCCNATTTAAATAAACATTTTTTTTTGAAATTTGTATTAACATTGTTTACTAGGAATTATAAAATATATTAACACAGCTACAAACAAAAACTACAGTTTGAATAACATTATTATTTACAGATTTAATGATTATTATATTTCATATTTTGAGTAAAATATCATATTTTTTCAAGCATCGTTTTCGATGATCTTAGCATGTAGGCCCTCTGACATTGGTAGCTTGTCATGGACTCGATCGCGCACCTGAAATTTTCGAATGTCGAAGGTAAACTATTCAGCAACATAATGGCCAATTGATCTGGATGTATGTTGATGTCCATGTCACTTAGCTTGTTGACGGTGTCTAAGATCTTGTTCAGGTGTTTGCGTTTCTGTCATTCGCCATCTTGTGTATAGACCATCTCTTCAAAAGTTTTGCATTCTGAGCCAGACCTTGGGAATGATAAATTTCTCGCAACCTCATCCACATGGAACACAACGTGTCATAGTTTTTACCTGTTTAAGTTCATTTGGAGATATTGACAAGATTGTGTCCAATCTTGCCTTCTGATCATTTCTTTCCCATTCTAGCACCTTGGCGGCATTTTTCTTGTTATAACCCAGTTCCTGTTTTGCATTTGTGCTGATAACAAATTCCCACATGTCGTTTTTCACTAGCACGGCCTACATTTGCAGTTTCTAAGTGTCGTATTTTTGTTTGTTGAGCCAATCAAGTCTTGCGGTGTTCGTGGCGGTTTCATGCACGCCATGATTTGTGAGTCACAGTTCAATTTTTAATTCGTAATTGTACTTATTTTGTTTGCGTGCCTAGACCCATAACCGGTTAGAAAAGATATCAAGAATATCTTAGATGTGAATGTCCAAATGAACAATGTAACACTTTACTAAACAAGATAATATGAATGAAAATAGCACACGACACTACATGCCTATCTTCGAGGTAACGGGCATCCAACAAGACAAGACCACAAAGAAGTAGGAGGTTGTGTGCGCATTTGTACTGTCTGTGAATGTGGGTATGTGCATGCGCAGATGACGACACTAGTTGTGAGCTGAGACTCGTAAACAAATGTTCTCAGTGTAGCCTATGGTGTTGTCCTTGCTAAGATTAAAGGACTACTGACAGAAACTTAAATGCAATAATATGTGTTAAGTTCAGCCTTAGATGAGAAAGAAAATTCTGCTATAGTTAGGTTTTTTTATTCAAGCCAGCCCTAATAACAAATCTTGGGTGAACCACTGATTGTGTGTCAGGTGATTAATATCTAAAAATGTTTCCTCTTCTCTATATTTGTTGGGATTATGTTTTGTGGGGTGTTGAGCGGAGGTAGTATAACCTAACAAAGATGATATTGTGCAGCAAATGGTCAGTGAAAAAAATGTAAAGGTCAATAAGTGAGTAAACTGGTTTTGTTGAGTGGGATACTTTAATGCAAAAGTGTTCTATACACATCTTAAAATCATCAATTGTCTACTTTCTATGGTAAGAGACCAGCACCAAGTGAACAGTTGCACTCTAGAATGACAGAAAATAGTAGGGTTAATTACTAAAAAATATTGCTGTCTTCACATCCAAAGATATGTTCATGAATGTTCTGTATTAAACTTTCTTTAAAACATTAAATTAATTTGTCAGTTGCTACCATAGTATGTTTAAAATTGAATCCTATAATTTATGATGATTTAATTTTTTTTAAGTATTTAAAATTAAGCAATTTTAAGAGTTTAAAACTTTTATTTTAATGAATTTTATTTCGTAAAAAAATTAAAACATTTGTTTTTGGTTACATAATTAAGTTTTAAAATCATATATTTATATTCAACCCAAACCTGAGTCGGTTCAAGACTCATGAGCTTAATGAGAAACTCGCTCGACATGAATTGGGAATCAAAAATCTTGAGTTCACAAACACCTAAAAAACATAGTTTGATAATTTATTAAATACAATGGGTATAAATACCTATTTAAGGAAAACCTCTTTTTGAGGTACTTTTTATGTTTGGAAGAAAGTACAGGAATGATATAAAATGGAACAGACACAATAATATGGATTTTACATGAAAATAAAATGCAGAATTTTCTTGATGTTGTACAAACAGGTAATGAAGCGGTAATTGGTGCCTCTTGAGAAATCAATTGTTTAAGCCCAATCCTCCAAACTAGATTACATTCTATCAGAACCTCCCCCACAACCCCATTTAAAAAAATCTTTTGGGAGGTTGAATTTCACATTTGTCACTCCTGACTGATATGTTCAGCTAAAATTAAACCTAGGTTTGGGTGGTAACTTAAGAACTGTATTTGTTCGCTTTTATATGTTTCTAGACATCTTTTCAGTACCTTCTTACAAATATTACAAAGTGGATGAAATAATAAATTGTACAAACTTTAAAATTCAGTAATTTGTACTTCATTTCCTACTTTTATATGATATTTATTTACTGTATTATTATAACATTAAGTATAGCATATTTTATTAAATGTGGTGGCTGGAATAATCTAGTTTTAAATTTGATAAAATGTGTTTATTGAAAAATAAAGTTTGTTTAATATACTCATTCCTTATATGAAGTTGAATACCTTTTTGCTTTTTCTCGACCCCTCAGAGAGAAGTATTTTGAATGTCAAAAAAGTATAACTCGATATTTCTATAAATGTAGACGTTTCATGAACCCTTGAAACCGAAAAAGAGGCTTTCACAATGCCATCTGTCTTTATTTCTGCCCAGAGCCTAAACCATTTTACCGATCAGGCTGAAGTTTTGCACCCAGGGTTTTCATAAGGGTCCCCAAAGGGGTGTTTGGAATCAGATATCCAACCCTAAAATTAAAGGTAGTTTACTAAATGGCAAAAAGAGAAAAAGTATATTTTCTCCAAATCTGCTTAAATGAATTTGATTAAATTTTATATCTAGATATTGTTTAACTTTACAAATAAAATAGCTAGGGGTCTGTTAAGATTCAAAAACTTCCATTTGACCTCATATATTTGTTTGCATTGAATTTGATTCAAAAGTGAAATTCCGAATTTGACAATTACAATGCTTAAACTGTTATTTGCTGTTATTTTCATCACAAATTAGTGTATATGTATATAAAAAAAGTTAAATCAATATTTGTGATCATGAATATATTATGCCTTAAAATGATAAATTAAATTATGTTTGAAAAATAGTATTTTGTATATTATATTAATCTCTAAATTTACAGTTATGTAACGTATGATATTTTTATCCAACATTAAACTTTTTTTTTTGTATTCAAACTTCGATTCAGCTTTTGGAATATTTTATATTATCCGATTCGACTTTGCATCGAATTGGAAAAGTGAATATTCTCATTTCCCTATGAAGATAACTTTAAGGGTCTTTAAATAAGCAGAAATTTTGATCATATCTCCACAACTATTTAAGATAAAAGATAACTTATCAATTATCATTATAAAGTTGTAGCACTATTCAAACTTTAAAACTTTTGTTTGGAAAATATTTTTATAAAACCAATAATTTCTGCGCTATAAACATATATATTTATTTGACAATCAAAATTGATTGTTGTGCTCTTTGGTGGGCAGAGATGCTCCTCTTTTCTCAATGTTTCTGTAAAAGTGTATATTATTCATCTATGCTCTCTGGTGAAGTGTTTCTACAACAATGTATGTGATTTAGTTTCTTAAATCTTGAGTTTTTGCTAAATGTCTCTATATTAAGAAAAAAGAAAGAGCCTCTGTGGTGCACTGTACCATTTATTTCTTCTAGTTGGTAGATGGGTCATCTGCTACCTAGCTTAGACTAGTTTCAGTGCATTACATACACTCTGATAACTTAATAAGGAACTTAACTTTTAACATAAATTCATGGTGTATTGAACAAAAAAGTGTCAGAAATTGGCGGATGTGAACAAACCACCTACCCACCTTAAGGAGCAAAGGGTCCAAATTAATAAGGAATTAAAATATACTTTCATAAAAAGTTTATTTTTTCAATATACACATTTTATTATAATCTAACCTTATTAGTTTGAATTCAATAATTTCAGCACAGTTTTCATAAGCTTATTGTGACAAAAATCACACTCAAGAAAATATTTTATACATAATGTTTTATTATGACTTTTAAAGTACCCAAGAGACTTCATTTTACCTAAAATCCCAAATCTAGGAGAAAAAAAAAATTAACATATGAGGAAATATAATGGAGAAATAGAAATGGTAACTAAATGTTAACACCTATTGTTAAAATCAATTCATTATATTAGGAGGGACGTGCAAGATTTGAAAATATCTCGAAAATTCAAGAAAAAAAAATCCTGATCTTGTCTTGAAAATCAGAGAAATTAAAAAAAAAAGCAAATAATGGTCCTATGAAATTTAAAAAAAAAAGGAAATTTATTACTTCTAATAATGCCATAATAACCCAAAATTAGGCTTTTATAGAAATATTTTGGTTATAAATATTGTTTTTCAATATCAAATTTGACTATATAATCTGTTACACTACAAAATTAAATTATAAAGCGCGTTCATTGTAACTATCACTATTTTATTAATTGCATTTAAAATGGGTATGAGTTATATCTCAAGTGTTTGAATGAACTATAAGATAATCCAATACAGGCACCAGCTTAAATGTCAAAAAAGAACTCTATAAACTATATATTTACTTTAATGAAGATAATTTACATTTTTTTACTTTCAAAAAGCGTTTTCTCATCTCATGTCTCGATAAAAAAAATTATTCCCATCTCGAGATCGTATAGTATTGAAAATATGTTTCTCGCACATTCCTACATTTTATCATTCATACATTCAGTTAATTATTAATAGTTTGGGTCATGTTATTAAGTTTTCCTATAGTTATGTTGCCTCTGAGCCACCAATAAGCAGGAGAGCTCTAAAACATTTTAAAATTTTTAATATATATATAATTATTTTTATCACAAATCTTTGATACCCTAAACGATTTAATATATTATAGGATTCCATCCCTAATTGTATTGAATAAATTGTCAAAGTATATTATAACAAAATAAATGTAAATACTCAACTGCTTGCTGTGGCTCAAAAACCATTTGTAATTCAAAAAGCTAAAATAATTATTTAATTTACTTTTATAACTCAGCTCTTAAAAAACACAAACTACTCATGTAGTTAAGTATTGATTAAATTAACTTCAACATGTCAATTACTTTTATTAATATATTATGTTAAATCAGGGCTGCCACCACACCAGAATATTGAAAGTAATAATGAATTAAATAAACTTAATAGAGGAAATTTAGAGTAGGCAGCAATTTTACTTTCTCCATATCCCTTGTAGGAAGAAGTATTGTGATCATTATTAGAATTGAGATTGAGATTTTGATAAGGTTTCCTTTAAGAGTGTTTGGAATAAGGTATCTTAACACTAAAATTAAGAGTAGTTTACTTAAGGGAAAGCAAATCTATTTTATTGAAATAGATACGAATGGTTTTGATAAAAAATAATATATAGGCAGTGTTGAACATTACAAAGAATTGGCACATCTCACTTATCAAGGAAAATGATATGCAGGGTATTTTACATAGGGGAATATTTCCAATTTTAATAATATCCGTGAAACATTTTGAGACTTTAAATAATGTATCATTGTAAAGTTGTAGTACTATAAATATAAAAACTTTTATTTGAAATATATTTTCATAAAACCAATAGTTTCTGAGCTATTAATAAGTTTTTTTTAAAGTTTGTAAAATGGGGAGTTGGTGAATATAGATGTTAGTTACTTTTTCCTCAATATGTTTCTATAGCAGTGTATACTATTTCATTTATGATCTTGTTAAATGTTTCTGCAACACTGTATATTATTTCATTTCATAAATATTTCCAATTTTGAGTAAATATCTCCAGTTTGAGGTAAAGGGACTAGAAATTCTATGTGTAGCACCGCATTAGTTATTTATCTTTTCTGTGCCTTCACTTTTAAAACAGGAAGGAAAATAAATATTGTGATTTAGTTATCCCATAGATGGCTGTATGGATAAAATGCTTAGCTATCACATGGAAGAACAGGGTTTAATTCAAACTAATAGTCTTGAAAATAATGTCATTATATATTCAATACTAGTCCCCTTAAGGCATTAGCTGACCCAGTTCTTATTTTATACTCCATTTTGCCCCTCAAGATAATAAATATGACATATGCAGCAGAAACATGGACAGTGAATGTAAGGGAGACTAAGAAAGTGGAGGCCATGGGGATGAAGTTTGTGAGGACACGTTAGCTGTCACGATTAGAAACAGGATAAGGAATGAAGTTATCCTGTAAAGAGTAGGAGTAAAGGGCGTATGTGAAATAGTAGAGAAAACAAGACAGATGGTATAGTCATGTAATGAGGATGGAAAAGAAGAGGATGCCAAAGAGAATGATGGAGAAGAAGTGTGTAAAAATATGGATCACAGGAGACTTCCCTGAGTATAGGTAAAAAAAATCAGAAGTGAAATCAAAATGGTTAATTTTAAAGCATTATTTTACGAGTGCATTGGATCTAACTCTCAAATTAAATTGATACATTAAGCACATATTTCAATGCCAAAAATCACATCATTTTGCGACATGCAAAATCATGAAATATAAGAGTTGAGTTTAAAACTTAACAGATTATCTCAAAACACCTTTAAACAGTTAGAAATTATTTGAAATACATTACAAAATAAGTTCAAAATTTACCAACAAAATTACTATGCATTTATTTTACTTTAATTCAAATCAAAAATCAAATATGAATTGTAATTGAATTATTAGAATATAACACACATAAATATGTCATTTACATGTTTTATTCAGCATTTTTTGTATTTGAAATTTAAGAAATATTAACAACTAAAAAGCTTTTTTTTTAATTTAATGAAACTTTTCATTATAAACATGCGCTTACCAATGCCACACAAATTCCCAATAACAAAAGAAGGTGACTCAAGGAAACGGGTACCCACTGAGCAACTGCCTTCTTGCAGATTGCCAGATTAATTATACTTTAGATTAAATCTAAAATAAACAAGTTAACATTATCTGGATGGTCCTACTGCATTGCCAACAAAACTCCACATTTGTTCATTAATGAGATAAGGTCAAAAATCGTAAGCAAGCTTATGACCACATTTACAATTTTAATTTATGCTAGTTAAAATTTCAAAAATAAGCAAGTAATAGGACAAATAAAATTCTTGACCGGAGGTATTATTGTACACAGAACAATTGTATTAAGGTATTAAAAAAAAATCGAATTATGGAATAAAATACATATTTTTGAATATAAAGAATAAAAAATGCTTAATTTATGAATTCTAAAGCACATTACCTGTCTATAGCTTTGATCAACAAGGTGAATTGTGTGAGCAAGAATAAGGGTTGGATTAGTTCAGTCTTACATGATGACATATAACCTGGCCTGAGACAATGTCTCAACATCTACAGTTTGGACCAACTGCTCAAATTGAGAGGTGCCCAATTGCTGATGGAGTTCAGTTAACTGCAACAAACACCAGCACATCTCATTGAACAAAAACTTAATAGAGGTGTGAGAGTAGACATTTTGAGTTCAACTCTAGTTGATAAGTTTTAGTAAAATCATCAGCGTTCTTGTCAAGTTCAAGTAAGTTAGAACATTTATTGTATTTCTAGATAAGTATTAATATTTTACGCGTATTATGAACAGAATTTATTTGCCGGATAGCTATGTGTATGATAAGTATATTTTTAAGCAGAAAATGCAAGGTTAATACTGTTTTTACTGGTGCGCACATGCGTATAAACCCTGCTGTTACCGCTACAACCTAGCAAGTATTGACAATGCTCAACATTTGTTAAATAAGTGCGAGGAAACAGATGGTGTCACGTGGGTGCAGAAGCTAAGTTGTCTTGCAAGTACTAATTTTGGTGTCTGCCAAAATGTGGTCAATAATTTGATTTTATATAACTATAACTCTACAAATAGCTTGTCAGTTTTTATAAAAGTGGGAATTAAATGTTCTAACTTTATATATAGTTAGAGCCTGGGCTTGTGCTTACCAAACACGTGAACCAAGATTTTAACCTAAAAACAGATTCTGATAGGTGAAATCCCATGAAAAACACGTCACTATGGTAAAGTCAATTTTAACTTTAAGATAAAAAAATTTCTGGAGGTCATAAGACACACTTTTAACTTATCGAACAAATAAATATATTTAACGGACAGATTAATATTATCCACGAGTCATAAGACTGGCACTAAGTAGTAAGCTTTTGAGTGTTATAGTTTTAATTCCATTTTAAGTTATTTTTGAAACATAATGAATCCAGCATTCAAGCAGTGGTTCTCAAACTATTTACACATACAGAACCCTATAAAAGCTACAAAACCTACTGAGGACTCTATGTGTTTTCAGCCTCTTTCCCTCTACAACCATAAGTTTTTGAGCTTTAAATTAAAAAAATATATTTGAGAGATAAGCTTATGTTATGAATTAAGTCTTAAAAAAAATTAATTTATTTCTTACATTTATGTTAAATAATTGGCATGGGAAAAAATAATATAACTTTAAATTTTTTTTTTTTAATACATTATTAATTTTAGATTTGAATGACGTTAGAAATTAAATTTATTTTATTTTCATTACTAAACTGGATATGCTGCTAGTGAGATGGATTCTTATGAATTTTAACATATAGATCATTAATGAAGTTTTTACTTCCATTACGTATAATCGTTTCACAATATCCCTGAAACCTCTTCGCAGAACCCAGTTTGAGAACCACTGTCTTAGAGTATGTGTGTTATTAGGCTAATGCAAGAAAATCAGGAAGGGTTGACATTAAACAGTAAAATGAAGCTGAGCGTTGAAAACCATTTAAGAAAACCCACTCTCAAAATTGAACTCCAACATTACTGTCACTAGCAAACTAGACTAGACATGTGAAACATTTAGTCAATGTGTCAATCTATGCAGGTAAGAGTATTATTGATTGTGCTGTTAATTTTTTTTTTCTGAACTGACCTGTGTTTGAAGGTAGTCTCGCAGTACTATTGTGTGTACAGGGTCTGTTGCAGCCAGCATTCTACGACGTTGATCATGTTCCGTCTCGTAGTCGAGATCATCCTCGCTAACCGAGGAGCTCAGTTGGTCAGAATACATTAACGCACTGTACAAGAAAAATTTTAGTTTGCTTTTGTTGGACCAGTTTATAATATAGAAGTAGAGCTATAACTTACACTTTATAATCAATTGTGAAAATCGACAGAGCATAGTTTGACGTATTTAATCCTGCTTGTAAATTAATAATTGAGTTGATAAAAAACTATAACTTTTAAACTTGTATATAATGTTAAATTTGAAATTTAAAAAAATTCTTCAACACGTTACAAAAACAATATCCATAAGGGGTTTGTTAGTGCTAGAATTTTTAGTTTGAGCCTGAGCCTTTAATAGACAATTGAGTTTGAGATCAACAGGATTAAAGGCTAGTCAAATCCATGCTTTTTAAGATAATAATCCTATAAACCTCTAATATACACTTGGTTTACTCTGAAAGGTAGCAAACTTAACTTGCATGGTGTCACCATTGCGCAGCTGATAAGATGGGGCTATAGTTTACTTCATCAAGGTAAGATTGCTACCTTTCAGGGTAAACAAAGTGTATATAGTAATAGGTCATAAAATACTTTACAGAAGAGCAATAAAGGGTTTAATTTAAAATAAAATAGTATTCAAGTTATGAATGCTTTTGATTATTGTTAGTGTTAGATATATACAGTATATAGTTTTCGTTTGTCACTGCATCTCACTACCCGTTCGGATTATACTCATTCATCATCATCATGAACAGCTTCCAGCCACTGGCTGGGTCTGTTTGGAACATAAGCCTCTTCAACGCCTCCTTTCCTCCCACCACTTCTTTCCCTCCACCCGGGCCAAGTCCCAGTCCAATTATGCTCATTATCAATCATTAAATATGTATAGTTTACAGTGCTCTACTGTGGTAAAATATTTTTGTTTTTAAATTTGCTTACAAATTTTATATTATAACTCTTTAGCAATGGAAGAAAGAATGATATTGACATCCAGTTAAGTGGCCACATGGTCTAAAGCCATCACTCTCACAATCCCGGCCAGGTGTACAGAGGCTTTCCCACTTTAAATTTTCTCCTCTTTCCTCTCACACAAATGTGGGGTTCATTTCCCTCAAATTCAACTTTTCTTTACCTAACACAATATCGTAATTAGTAGTGGTCTGCAAAATAGAATTTTTTCAGTCAAGTTGAGTATTTCTAAAAGCTCCCGAGTTTGAGTCAGGATCGGATATATTCATAGTTTTAAAATGTTAAGTATATTAAAACACATGTTATTAAAATATGAATGACACTCATTTTTATAGAGCGTAAATATTTTTGAAAAAAAAAAAAA